>OY856187.1:4070385-4382498 GCA_963693315.1 Diogma glabrata | reverse complement strand
AATAACTGTTGACTCCGAGTTGAGTTGATTATATATATTCATTACTGCTTAATATTGTTTCATATCAATACTAATTTTAATTCCAGGTGAATCTTTTTCATATTTCATCATTCGGTCGAGATGTGAATAAATTTTTGTTACACAATTACTAAATACAACTAAAACATATTACATAATTTCACAAAAATATTCATATGCATTTATTTATATTAACAACATATAATTTATATCGGAAGATTTATATGAACAATAAACATTTTATATTGGAGGCTTAAAATGTTTAGAAAACCTTTGACGTACTAATTAAATAATTCATATTAGAGAATTGACATTTTTTAATTCAACGTGTTACTTCATAACGAACTGTCAACTTGTTGGCTAGGCGTAAAACCAAAAAACAAATCTCAAAATTAAATTAAGCTAGTCTCAACCAACTATTATATTTTTAAAGGTAGTTCGCCACATGTATTCTTTTCTTCATCTACTCACAGATGGAAGTTGCTTATTGATAATTTTTCCGAACCTAATTCCAAACATATTAAAAAATTAAGTGACACAAGTGACAAGATGGTCTGCAAGAGCTGATGCAGTATCCGCCTTGCGGTTTAATTACAAAAATATTAAAAGCGTTTGTAGTGGTTAATATATTTAAATCTAAATAATTAATCACTACAAAAACTTAAACGATCACACGATCAGTTAACGACCATACTCATGACATGAACCATCTGCTACTTAATCAGATTCACGCCACCCATATGATAAATTAATTAATTAATTTATTTAATCAATTCGAAATCGAAAATCCGATTTAGTTCAATGGAACTTTTTCCATCATTTTGGTTGGCGGCAAGAAAAATAAAATATAATATAACACTTCACTTTTTTTTCGGCCATTCGCGCGCAACAAACAAATTTGTTTTTACAATAACCTTTCGTTCAGTGCTTGTTAGAATAAATTATTAATCAATTAATTAGTTCTTGCATATGTTATTGTGATCTTAATATTATACAAAAACAAGATAAAATCGTTTGTCAATAAAGACAATTTATAATTAATGATAAAACTATAGTGTTTATTACTTCAAAATCTAATCAGTGGGATCCACAGCCGATCTCATCATTGGTGACCTCCATAACGGTGTTTATACCGTAAAAGAAACACGCTTTGGTTTTTGGAAAGTCTGGTACATCTAAGTACCAGACTAAAAGGTATGTACCTAAGAAAACTTAACAACCTAAACACAAACAATTAACACCATATTTTTCCTTTGCATAAATTTCGTGTTGGGTGAAACAATACAATACAATACGCTCAAGGAAGCACAACCAGCTTTATATTATCACCATATACACATTTATGTCATCATCATTTTTTTTGATTATTGGAAAAATAGCAAATATACATTAATAAAGCATAAAAATTATAAAAAGGCTGAATTTAGAACAACAATTAATTTGGAATATCAACAAAATATTTTCATTGGGACGGTCAAACATATGATTTTATAAAAATTTATTACATCAATTTTACCACTATCAACTTCAACCGGCTATACAAGTTTATTGAAAATTAATTACATCAATTTTACCGCCATCAACATCAACGTGGGACCAATACAGAGAAACATTTTTTTTATTATTATTATATTATAACATTTGTTTATTATTATATTTTTTTTTCCCATTTTTCATTTAATTAACTTGAATTGAATTAGAATTTATTTTTATTGATATTGGATGAGTCATATAAGATTTTCATAGGGATTTAATTATTTTTGAACTTTATATTAAATCATTCATAATTTTGAAAATTATATTTACATTTAAAACTTATGATACTAACAAGTATTAAATTGAATTCAAAGAAGTATATTCGCATACAAAAAAACTAATCAACGAAGATTAGTTTAAAATTTGAAGCCGCGTTTACGTTTTATATTTACTATTTACCGAAACAAGGAAAATATTCCTCATCGCGTTTACTTATTATTATTTTTTTTTTTTTTTATTATTAACATTTTCTTTAATCATATTATCGACCATAAATATTTAAACTTTTTCTTACCGTCAATCAAAAATGACTGACGACGAAAATATGGCCGGCGCGCAAATTAAAACAGATCCGTCTTTAGAGCGCGGTGCTTCGTCCCAAATTAAATTACAACCATTTTGGACACACCAACCTCAAACATGGTTCAGGATCGCCGAGCAAACTTTCGACTTCCAAGATATTAAGACAGACAAGCTCAGATACCTACACGTGCTTCATGCGCTAACCCCCGAAACATGCAACCTCGTAACAAATGTGATCGACGATGTACCAGAATCAAATAAATACGAGAAGCTGAAGCAAACGCTACTGGATAGATTAGCTCCGTCTGATGAAAAGCGTCTTGAAGAGTTATTATCTGGTCAGGATTTGGGCGACCAACAACCTTCCGAGGCCCTACGCCATATTAAGCAATTGGCTGGAACAAATTTCGGCGAAAAGATAGTTCGTTCACTTTGGGTTCGAAAGTTGCCTGAGATTATTCGAATCCCATTAGCTGCGCTATCAGAGTCAACCACGACCGAGACTATGTCAAAAATGGCAGATAAAATGTTCCAGGCAATGGCTGTCAACACGTTACGTAGGAATGTAGGAGAAGTTCGAGCATCACGTTCAACACAACGAAAAAGTTTCGGAGACAATCAAGCACGAGCGAGCAGCAAAGACACTGTTGAAGATCGACTCACTACAATAGAAAAACGACTCGATCAATTAACACGTTTGCACCGATCGAACTCAAGAGGACGATTCTATCCTTCGAGTTTTGCATCACGCGGAAGAACTCCATCTCCGTACCGACCTAGGTCCAGATCTCGCGGTAGTTCAAATAATAGAACGGGTTTATGTTTTTACCATCAGACTTTCGGAGCATTAGCACGTAAATGCAGAGCTCCATGTACGTTTGAGCAGTCTACATCCAAAGCTGCTATGGATGTAGACACAAAAAACGATTAGAACTCGAGGTCGAGACGGCTGTAAACGAAGGAAATTACTCCAGTCGTCTGTTCATTTACGATAAATTGAACCATCAGACCTTTTTAATAGATACGGGAGCAGACCTTTCGGTGCTCCCAATAAAACCTAATCTATCGATAACATTTTGCTCAAAATCAGCGGATCTAATTCTATCAGCCGCCAATGGCACAATAATTAATACCTATGGAACGAAACTCCTACAGGTAGACATCGGACTTAAACGAACGTTCACACACGCTTTCGTACTAGCACAAGTAAATCGTCCGATCATTGGTGCTGATTTTCTCAGTAAATTTGGCCTACTTGTTGATCTCAAACGAAAACGGCTGATTGATTCAGCTACACAGCTGTCAATCAATGCCACAATGGTTAACGTAGATACGCCTACTCCCATTCATTTTACGATCAACAACGATTACGGCCTGCTACTAAAGAAGTTTCCTTCCCTAACAGCAGAGCCGAACTACAATCTACCGGTCAAGCATAACGTGGTACATCACATTGTTACCACTGGGCACTTGCCTGTCTCAAGACCACGCAGACTAGATCCGATTCGTCAAAAAGCTGCGTTCACAGAATTTCAACACATGGTCGAACTTGGAATTTGTCGCATTTCTTCTTCCTCTGTATCTTGTCCGCTTCACATGGTTCGAAAGAAAGATCTCGACTGGAGACCTTGTGGAGATTATCGCAGGTTGAACGCGGTCACGATTCCTGATCGCTATCCGATACCGCACATACAAAATTTTTCGATGAATTTGTATGGTTGCAAATTTTTTTCCAAAATTGACCTTGTTAGAGCTTACCATCTCATTCCTGTCGCGAATGAAGATATCCATAAGACAGCAATAACTACTCCATTTGGCCTATTCGAATTCACCCGAATGCCATTCGGTCTACGCAATGCTGCACAAACGTTTCAGCGTTTCATTAACGAAATCGTTCGAGATTTAGACTTCGTATTTGTCTACATCGACGATATCTTAGTGGCATCAATAAATGAGGAACAACACAAACTCCATTTGGAACAACTCTTCCAGAAACTTAGCGAGTTTGGCGTTCACATAAAGAGTTCAAAATGCGTTTTTGGCGTAAACACTCTCGAATTCCTCAGCCACACGATAACACCTAATGGTATTCTGCCTTCTCAAGAACGAATTAATGCCATTACGGAATTCCCAGCACCAACATCAATCAAACGTATTCAGCAATTCGTCGGTATGATAAATTATTATCATAGATTCATACCGAAACTAGCTGAAACACTTGCTCCAATTCATACACACTTGGCCGCTTTACTAAAGAAGCCCAAGACCCCGAAAAATTTTACTTGGCCAAACGAATGTCAACTCGCATTCACCAAGTTAAAAACTGAATTGGGCAATGTCACGTTGTTAGTTCATCCACGTAACGATTCTGCATACAGTATCACTACGGATGCATCGAACATTGCTGTCGGAGCAGTGTTACAGCAACGTAATAATGATTGTTGGGAACCACTGGGATTTTTCTCAAAGAAACTTTCAGACGCTGAAACTAAATACTCTGCATTCGATCGAGAGCTACTCGCAATTTACCTAGCTATAAAACACTTCAGGTATTTTGTCGAAGGTCGCGAATTCACAATTTACACCGACCATAAGCCTCTCACTCGTGCAATACAATCTAAAACGGAACGAAATCCAAGGCAATCTCGACATTTAGATTTTATTAGTCAATTTACTACCGATATCCAGCATGTGCAAGGTAAAGACAACACAGTCGCGGATGCATTATCTCGTGCATCCGACAATGAAACTGCATCAGTTGAGACTCACTTCAACTACGATGCTATCATCGCTGCACAAAAAGCAGACTTAGAACTTCAGAATTTATTTTCTGGTTCCGTATGTCACGCTAGTTCATCAATGAAACTAGAGCTTTTTAAACTTCCAGGATTCGAAATAGTCTGCGAAACATCAACGGGTAAAAATCGCCCATACATCGCAGAACCATTACGCAAAACGATTTTCAACACTTTACACAACTTGTCACATCCTGGTGTCACCGGTACACGTAAATTGATTACAGCTCGATATTTTTGGCCCAGTATTAATAAAGATATTAATCATTGGACGAAATCTTGTTTATCTTGCCAACGCTCTAAGGTCCAACGACATACAAAAAGTCCAACTGGACAATTCGAAATTCCACAATCTCGATTCGAACACATCCATATAGATATCGTAGGACCTCTTCCTCCTTCTAATGGATGTTCTTATATTTTAACTTGCGTTGATCGATTCACTCGATGGCCAGAAGCTTTTACTATGTCTGACATGTCCGCTGCTACCATAGCCACGACATTTGTTAATAATTACGTATCACGATTCGGTGTTCCACTGCACATCACAACTGATCAGGGAACACAATTCGAGTCAAAACTTTTCTCCGAGTTAACAAAACTTTTAGGCTCACATCGGATACGTACAACGGCCTACCATCCACAAGCGAACGGAATGGTAGAACGGTTCCATCGACAATTAAAAGCCGCACTTATGGCCAGAGGCAACACTACTCAATGGAGCTCCGAAATACCAATAATTCTTCTAGGTATTCGAGCTACAGTGAAAGAAGATCTGAAGTGCTCACCCGCAGAACTTGTCTACGGACAAACACTCAAACTGCCCGGTGAATTCTTCGTTGAAAATTCTCTTTCACAGCTGCCAAGTCACGATACAGTCATTGATCAACTACGAAATACAATGCACAACTTAATTCCAACAGCTACACGACAAACCAAACAAAACGACATTTTTGTTCCGAAGTCGCTAGAAAACTGCGACTACGTTTTCGTTAGGGTTGATAGAGTACGTATTGGTCTACAAACCCCATATGAAGGTCCATACAGAATCATACGACGTCTACGAAAACATTTCATTATCGACATCAAAGGCAAACAACAATCTGTCTCGATCGACAGATTAAAGCCAGCGTATGGTATCTTGTGTTCAGCTGATCGTTCACCAGCTTCTCGAACACACAAAGCTGTTCATTTCGAACAGACAAACTAAGCGGGGGCTTTCATCTACGAGCGGGGTACTGTAGTGGTTAATATATTTAAATCTAAATAATTAATCACTACAAAAACTTAAACGATCACACGATCAGTTAACGACCATACTCATGACATGAACCATCTGCTACTTAATCAGATTCACGCCACCCATATGATAAATTAATTAATTAATTTATTTAATCAATTCGAAATCGAAAATCCGATTTAGTTCAATGGAACTTTTTCCATCATTTTGGTTGGCGGCAAGAAAAATAAAATATAATATAACACTTCACTTTTTTTCGGCCATTCGCGCGCAACAAACAAATTTGTTTTTACAATAACCTTTCGTTCAGTGCTTGTTAGAATAAATTATTAATCAATTAATTAGTTCTTGCATATGTTATTGTGATCTTAATATTATACAAAAACAAGATAAAATCGTTTGTCAATAAAGACAATTTATAATTAATGATAAAACTATAGTGTTTATTACTTCAAAATCTAATCAGTGGGATCCACAGCCGATCTCATCACGTTCTTATCTAAATTAGCGAAAATGAAGACGAAAAACCGATTACTAAAGTTGAGGTTAAAAAATTAGCTAGCTCTTTCGATGAATATGAATTGCCTTATTAACCGTTCTATGGGATATATTATTGCAAAGAATCAATAGTACTAGAAAATCATTTCAAAATATTCAAACGAACTTATTACAAGGAGTAAAACTGTTTAATTCTTTGTCACAATTTATAAGGGATGTTCGGAATGATTTTGAGAGCATAGAAAAGCAAGCAAACTTATTAACAGACAATATTAGCTACAAAGAAGGACGAAAAAGAAAACGCAAAATTATGTATGATGAATCATCTGCAAATGATGCTAGTAGGACGAGAATTGTTTATTATAAATACTCACAATATGATCTGTGATAGACTTGCCACTGAAATGTCTACCAGAACGTCCATATATGAAACTGTTTTAAATAATTTTAAATTATTTTTTGATCAAAATATATCCAGTGATGAAGTTGACAAGTGTATTTTAGAATTGTCAAATACATATGCGAGGGATATAGAAGTACAATATTTTAAAGACGAAGTACATCATTTTTTAAAATATATAAAAGAAGAGAACATCACTTGTCCATTTAGGATGTACAAGGTAATCATTGATGCCCTGCAATCTTCATTTCCCAATGTGGAAACCATTTTAAAAATATTTATTACATTGCCGATATGCAACCCAAGTGGGGAACGATCTTTCTCCGTTCTAAAGCGGATAAAAAATTATTTAAGAAATAGTCTTAATCAAACTCATTTGCAAAATTTTTGGTAAAATCTTAGGCCCCAAAATTTTGTTCCGCCTCAGGCCCCTTAAAGGCATAATCCGCCACTGGCGTTGTGGCCAATTTTGAAGAATCAAACTTATTATAATGATGCCATTTGCGAAATAAAGGGGGAAATACCATTGTTTCACATTAAAGAAATCGAAAAGGATGAAATATATAGTATGCTGTTAAATAGATTATCTTCTTTCACTAAAATTATTCGTATTTTATGTTATGTAAACAGATACATTCAAAATTTAAAAACGGTAAAGGAAATTAGTAGGTGATATTATTAGGTAGTTTCCATTTGTTAATATTTATAAACTATCTCAAACTATTTCACTTGCAAACGGCCACGCCAAGCGGAAATCGTTATTTAGTGTTCTTTATTGACGACTTCAGCCACTATACAGTAATTTACCCAATAAAATAAAACACAAGTTTGAAGCATTTGATAAATTTCCCGAATTTGTGGAAATGACAAAAACACAGTTCTCCCGGAAGCCCAAGGTTTTGAAATCAGATCGAGGAGGAGAATTTATAAGCAACGAGAAAAGGACGATCAAGGAATACAGTCAATTAACTGTTCCGTACCCCCCACACAAAATGGCGTAGCGGAACGTAAAATCTGATCACTTATTGAAATGACGCGCTGCATGTTGCTGGATGCCAAATTGAGTTATAAGTTTTAGGGCGCGGTGGTAATGACTGCGAATTAGATGCAGAGTAGACTACCATCAAGGGCAATCACATGTACGCTATGGAATAATGAGAAACCTGATATTACGTATAATTTCAAATTTTTGGAACAAAAGCTCTCTTTCGCGTGCCAGATGAAAAGTGTCGGAAATTGGATTGTAAAGCTCGTTCAATGGTATTTACTGGGTGGTATGGTATGATTCACAATCAAAAGCATATCGTCTACTGGATGTCGTTTCAAAGAAAGTTGCGATGTCAAATTTATAACAAATTTGGAGAAAAATGGCGCTTCAGTAAATGTAAGGGAAAGGACAGATGACTTGCAAGATAAAAACAGTGCGAACCGATTCAGGCGGATCATGAACTCGAATTTGATGTAACTGCGAACGGAGCAGAGGATGTACTGAACCGAAAGTCAAACAGTGGATTTGTTGAGAAAGTTTTTGGTTGCTGGTGCTGCAGAAAGCAAAATTGTGTCGCATTATCTTCAACGGAGGCAGAGTATGTGGCGCTTTCGGAATGTTGTCAAGAAATCGTATGGATGCGTCGATTATTGAACGATATTCGTATCGGGATATTAATATCGTCGATATTACTGAGCCAACATAAGCCGAAGGATATTAATATCGTCGATATTACTGAGCCAACATTAATACACGAAGACAATCAGAGTTGTCTCAAATTAATTGAAAGCGAAAAACACATTGACACCAAGCTTCATTATGTAAAAGATATTGTCGGAAAGAAAATCGTGATATGGAAGTTTCCCATCGGAAGACGTGCTAGCGGGCCTTTTGATAAAGCCGTTGAAGTCATCTCGGATAGCAGACCTTCGAAGTCGTTGTGGTATTAACGCCTGAAGAATGGATTTAGGTTATTTCTGTAGTTTTCGCAACTGTCGAATTAGAAACAAAGCGTTCTGTGAACATTGTAGTTTTACTTGCAGGGACGGTAATGATTAGGTCAGCATCAATGGTAGGCAATATTTAGAACCAGAATTTAAAGAATTAATGGTACTGTAAAAACTTTTGTCAGAAATTGACATAGTCGAAAGTGTTGGCCCTTTCGGTCAATTCCTGTTTCTTTGTTTCCAAATATATGGTTTGATTCTGTTGGCTTTTAAATATTTGGTTCGGTTTACAGGATTTTTGTTATGAATCCAAATATTAAATAATCTACGTTTGTTTCTAAGAGCCAATTTGGCAGCCTTCGAAAACAAATATTTTTGTTGGGGTTTCATAATTGAAAAGGGAACGAATTTATTAATACCGAATTGAATGGCAGAAACATTTACATCGTCAGAATAAAAACAATGACGATAAAAAAAGAAACCTAGAAAAAAAACTTCGCATACCATTGGTGTCCACTTTTGAGAAGTGAAATATTTTATGGAGTTTGGGTCTAACTCTAGGTTTTAGTAAATCAGTTTTGATAACTGATGTGATTAGATAATGGTCAGAATTTCCGATACTACCCTTTTTGACATTAGCACTTTTAATATCTGGCATAGATGAGAGATACAGATCTAGGAGAAAACTTTTATCACCGCCATTACAAGGAGTGAAAGTTGGTCTTTTTACAATTTGCGTCAGGTCGTGCGTTGCGACAAATATTTCTGCCAACCTTCTTGTTGTTCATTTATTTGTTGTTAACGTTGAAGTCACCGGTAACGATAACCTCACAATTATGAAATTTTGTCATTAAATGAGAGTTAATTTCCAACTTCTAATAAATAACAAATTTAAGACACGATAAGATTAAAATTTTCGCATGACTTCATAAGTTCGAAAGGTTATTTTCTGATGAAACCATGTATTTCTGTTACAATTTCCAAAAAAATAAAATTTTAGATAATATATTTGTACAAATTACCTAATTGAATTTTAATCGGCAGTATTGAATTTCTACACTTGAATCGTTTAGTTGGGAAATTCCTTAAACAATCAACTTACATATATACATATCAAACTCTAAATATAAAACCCCAACCTTAAATAATTTATTGATTATAAATTATAGACATATTTTAAATATGCTTTTATTTATTTTAAAAAATTAAAGAAATAAAAAGGTATTTTTGTTTGGTCTCCAAGTTGTTGTAAAATAATTATATCAATAATTTAAATCAGGGTTGTTCCTTTACGCGTAATCTAAAATAGATTACATTACATGTAATCTATGTAATGTAATCTATGTCATCTATGTAAATTTGGTGTAATCTATTAATTTTGATTTAAGAAGAAATATGTGGAAATATTGTATTATCCCTGCTGAAAATTTTTTTCGATTTTTTCGCAAAAGACATGATCAATAATATTGTCAAAAACAAAATCTTGCGATCTTGAAAAAAGTTAATTTAATTGCTAAAAAAGTTAAGAATGCACATATCAATTAAATAGATTACATAATAGTTTACATTATAGATTACACGAAAATATCTAGCGTAATTTACACGTAATCTACGCGTAATCTATACATGTAAAGTAATCTATTTTGTCTACGGCACAACCCTGATTTAAATTAATAAATTATTGTAAAAATAAATCCACAAAACAATCTTTTAATAATGAAATGAAAATTTTTTGAATAAAAGACTTCTTATACACTTTAATAATATTGGGCTATTATTTTGAAAACGTACATCGAAAAAAAACAACTATTTTTTAAAAATCTGAAATTTTGATATTTTGTTGGTATTGACGAAAGGAAAAAAGTGATTTCTGCTTTTATTTTTTGTGTACTCTGAATCGGAGTTATGCGCGGTTGAATTTTGATGCTTTTTCACGTAGTTTTGGTAATGGTGGCAATGTTTTGTGAATAGATGCCATAAATTTCATCCGACTTACGTATATTTTTGCAAGTAAAAAGGAAAATAATTGAATAATTGAAATAAGTAAGTTTAAAATTAATAACTTTTCTCTTTTCCGCTAGGCGGCGCGTAAAACCTTGGTTTACTTCAAAGCTCATATCTCAAAAAGTCTCTTTTTTTTTTGTTTTTCACAAATTTTAAAGTAAACATATGCAGCAATGAAATTGAGAAATAAAAAGTCAGCAATTCAATATGGATTTTTCTTACGATTTTTTAAAGTTTGGTATATGAAAAATTCACATGTGTTTTTTTATTAAGTTAATAATCCTGTACTAAATGTGGATCTAATAAATTAAACATTTCATATTTTAACACCTGCAATAAATTTGAACCATTTTCTGTGTATTTCTGATTGAGAAACAGGTTTTTATTCAGAATAAGAATTGGAGATCCCAATGATCGAAGATTTTGTTATAATTTCAACATCACCAACACTAACATTAGAAAAAAACATTAAAAAAATATTTTTTCTATAAACATTATAATTTAACCAATATTATAAATAAATACATTAAAAAATTAATTTATATATTTTTTTTGCCTTTAAATTGAAATAGTTATGATCATCAGAAAAAGAAAACATTTTGGCAATTATTTTATCGGGTGTAGTGTTATCCGGTAAAAAACAGTGGAATCCTTGAGTTCCACTTATGGTTTTAATGTCCGATAGCCGTTTTAAGCCCGAAAGAAATTGTTCCTGTAGTTCGATATCTTCTGAAGACACATATGAAAACTTCATAACGTGGTTTTTTTTTCGACCAAATTTCCGCCCATTCAAACAATTCCCTTGCTGTTGATATTTTTTCTCCTCTAAGCGAAGCTCTCCGGGCTTCTCTTTTAAGTGTTCCTCCAATCCCATCGGATGGACCCTTTCTGTGGGCAGTTGCAAAGAAATGCCATTCTGCAGGTATTTTAAAATCATCAATATGTTTGCCGAGATTTATGAAATTCTTCTTATTTTTATATTGAGCTGCTGAACCATCAGTAAAATATAAAATTTTTTTGATACTTGGATATATTTCTTGCTGTTTTTCAATGAATTCAATACACCTTTCCTGGTATTTATGAACTGCAACTGTGTTATGCATTAAATGATCAGATATAATGACAAAAGACAAGACCTCTAGTTTATCATTACATGATTTGTAGTAAACTACGATTGGGTGGATTGTGGCTTGAACTTTATTGAAATGTGCAGCTTTTATCTCATTCTGCGTTATCATTGAGTAGTTTTCTGAAAAATCCATAATAAATACGTATTCGCCGTTACGTAAGTTTTGTTTCGTATCCTTAAGACACTTTGATTGCTGCCTTGCGATGAAATCATGAATTTTTAATTTGTTTACCGATGTATGTACTAAATCTTCTACAAATTTTTCCTTATTTTTTTCCATGCGTTCTAACGAATATCTATCTTGCATTAACCATTTCTCATAATGTATTTCTTCGTAAAATTCAAGAGATTCCAAAATTGTTTCTGTGTAAGCTTCCACGATATTTTTACAATCATTGTATATATTTGTTGCACAATCCACTGTATTATTAGAACAACTCAGTTTCTTAAGCAGATCTTTTTCATTTTTTACTAAATTTAAGAGCGGCTTACACATTAAATGTACATTTTCATGTATCATGCATATGTATCATCATAGACATTGTGTGTTCCGGTAGGCTTGGCTAAAATACATTCCTTCGGTCGCAACGTAGTGAACTTTGAGAAGCTGATTTTGACATCTTTGTTTTCTTCCAAGAACATTTCGTAGATGTCGGTGAGGGTCCATAACACCAACCGCTTTGATTTCCTAATTTTGTTGATCCTTCTGTAATAGTAACAACATCTTTAAGGCCAGGCATTGTTCTACTAATTTCCTCTGATAAGAAGTATGTTTGAATTTGTTTTACTATATTTTGTGACAAACTGTGCACTTGTTTGCTTTGAGGCAGTGGCGGATTATGCCTTTAAGGGGCCTGAGGCGGAACAAAATTTTGGGGCCTAAGATTTTACCAAAAATTTTGCAAATGAGTTTGATTAAGACTATTTCTTAAATAATTTTTTATCCGCTTTAGAACGGAGAAAGATCGTTCCCCACTTGGGTTGCATATCGGCAATGTAATAAATATTTTTAAAATGGTTTCCACATTGGGAAATGAAGATTGCAGGGCATCAATGATTACCTTGTACATCTTAAATGGACAAGTGATGTTCTCTTCTTTTATATATTTTAAAAAATGATGTACTTGGTCTTTAAAATATTGTACTTCTATATCCCTCGCATATGTATTTGACAATTCTAAAATACACTTGTCAACTTCATCACTGGATATATTTTGATCAAAAAATAATTTAAAATTATTTAAAACAGTTTCATATATGGACGTTCTGGTAGACATTTCAGTGGCAAGTCTATCACAGATCATATTGTGAGTATTTATAATAAACAATTCTCGTCCTACTAGCTGTGTATCATTTGCAGATGATTCATCATACATAATTTTGCGTTTTCTTTTTCGTCCTTCTTTGTAGCTAATATTGTCTGTTAATAAGTTTGCTTGCTTTTCTATGCACTCAAAATCAGTCCGAACATCCCTTATAAATTGTGACAAAGAATTAAACAGTTTTACTCCTTGTAATAAGTTCGTTTGAATATTTTGAAATGATTTTCTAGTACTATTGATTCTTTGCAATAATATATCCCATAGAACGGTTAATAAGGCAATTAATATTCATCGAAAGAGCTAGCTAATTTTTTAACCTCAACTTTAGTAATCGGTTTTTCGTCTTCATTTTCGCTAATTTAGATAAGAACGCTTTTAATATTTTTGTAATTAAACCGCAAGGCGGATACTGCATCAGCTCTTGCAGACCATCTTGTCACTTGTGTCACTTAATTTTTTAATATGTTTGGAATTAGGATCGGAAAAATTATCAATAAGCAACTTCCATCTATGAGTAGATGAAGAAAAGAATACATATATATTTTGGATAAAGTTAAAATAATACACCGCAGTAGAATAGGCATCTGCAGCATAATTTCCAATTAAATTAAGCGTATGACTTGTACAAGGAATAAAAATGGCGGTCTTACTTAGAGTTTTAATTCTGGCTTGTAAACCATTATATTTTCCGGCCATATATGTTTGACCGCTACAATTTTTAATATCCAAAGACAAATTGTTTAAAGTTTTCAAAATAAGTTGTGCTAGATATTCTAAATTGTGATTTTCAGTTTGTAAAAATCCAAAAATCGTTCTCTCGCATCGCCCACTTTATCAATGTACCTTAATATAAAACTTAGTTGGTCAGTGTGGTTCACGTCTGGCGTAGAATCAACAATAATTGAATAATATAAAGAGTCCTGAATTTCTTGAATTAGGTGTTCTTTTACTTCAGTTCCCATTAAATTTATAAATTCATCGCATGTGGTATGTGATAAATAACTTACATTACCTTTTCCTGGATGGCTGTACCTCTCCAAATGATTTTTAAGAAAATCATCAAATTGGGATAGGTACTCAATGTATGTCATAAAATTTCCTTTTCTGTTCGAATCAATATCTTCTCGATGACCACGAAATGCTAAGCCCAAAGTAGCTAATAGCTTTACTGTAGCTGCAACTCTTTTTAAAACTTCCCGCCAGTATTTTTGTTGTACTTCAATTTCACGAGCTATTTGAGTATCAATACGTCCAGTTACAAACAATCTTTTTTTCAAATTTTTCAAACAAATTTTTTAGACAATATTTTTTCCAATCAACGTTGCTAAAACGAAATATACAACTAAAGCTAAAACACCTATACTATATCAATCATATCATATGGAAACCCTTTTCAAACGTTAATCCAAATGATGAATTTAGCATGTATTGTATAAAAAATACATGGATAAATAAAAGATTTCAATTCTACACGTTAAAAAGTTTTCATTTATTTAGTTATATATGAAATTAATCTAAAATATATACAATTATATGCTTAAAATTGAGGTTTTCAGTTTAATGCTTTCAATAAATTGTAGGTCTTTAAAGAAATCCAAAATCATTGATGAAAACATAAAACTCAAATATACTTCAAATATCCAAAAAATACTTATCTGGATTTTGTTTTTATCAATAATTTTGCGATTAATATAATAACAGCCCATTGCAAATAAAGTTTTAGTATTAATATTCATTCGTAACAGTGGAACTTTTCAAAACAAAATGTTTTTTTACTATACAAATTGGAAAACGAATTTGTACATTAAAAAATTATAAAACTATCAAATTAGAATTATTAAAATAAATACATACATGAAAAAAAGTAATACAAATTGACAACCTAACACTTTTACATGTGGGATAATATTAAAAAAATCTTTAGGTTTAAAAACTTTGGTTGAATGAACGCAGTCATCTGATATTTGAATACCTATAAAATATCAATACTATTTGTAGCGAGGGGGCCCCTGTGCATGTGGGGCCCGAGGCGGCCGCCTCTTCCGCCTCTATGGTAATCCGCCACTGCTTTGAGGCCAACTGTAAGGACCTACTGTTTCCAACAGATCCACGGCGAATTCTACCAGTCGTCTTGATGCATTAAATTCATCCTGGATACGTTGATTTGACCAAAATTTACGTGGTAGAGTTGTCAACAAAAACACTTGTTTTGATTTACAGCTGGCATCTTTAAACTCTATTTTAAGGTTCATAAGCCATGATGTATATTCACATTCCTCGTTTGGTGATAACACTTTAACTGAATTTACTTGAAATATTCTTTGACTTATTGCCGATGTGACACTTGCAACTTTTTTATAACTTCCTGTTGTAATATGATTTTGTTTGATAGGAGATTCGGCTAACCTTCCAAGAACATTGTTAATATCTTCTAAAATGTCATTAAGTAGTTCAGGAACTGGTGGAGATATAGTATCAACCGAAACTGGTGATGGATCTAAAGATGCTGGAGGTATTTGAATATTTTCGTTCGTTGGAACATTTTCAACATCCTGATTTATAGAAATAATTTCACTATCGATAGTTTCCGAACATGAAAGCTGCTGTATAGAAAATATTAGTTGCATATGAATTTTTATTAATTTTAATAAAATAATTAAATTTACCTTATTTTTATAGATATAAGTGCGACATGTTTCACATATAAACTGGTCATCACGCAAAGTAAAATTTAGGGTCGCAGCTTTTTGAATAACAGCTGGTGTGACCAGTTTCACATTTTTTGATGTCCGCTTTTTGAGACCGTACAAGTTACAGCACAATTTGAAAGGCATTTCTATTATTATCTTTTCTAAACGTTATGTCTTCTAAATATTTTGGAATATAATTTATTATAAGGCAATCCAATCAATATATATATATACCCTTGAAATAGTTTTGATAGGTAGAATCAGGCAAAATTAGGTAGGTACAATTTAATATATTTTGATTGGATGCAAGTAATATAATAATAATAATAATAATAAAGACGTTTATTGAGTATAAAAAGTTTAAAATACAATACATTGATAATTTTTTATAGATTCAACTCAACAAATCATCTAGACAATGGCCTTAGCCGTCTGCCAGGTTGCTTATTATTTAACGTGTTTATTTAAATTTAAGTTGTGTGTGATATTATAGTGATTTTTAAAATAAAATTAATAATTTATAGAAAATATATATCCAGAAACTAAAATATTGAGAGAAGATAACATAGAAATATAATAAAAAGGACAAAACAAAGTGTTAGTATGTGTTTATCAATTTTTAAAAAACATTTAAGATACTAAACAATTAAAAATTAAATTCATTTATCAGAACGCATCTAAAATTCAACACGCGAAGAAGATAGTTGTACAAGTTATCAACATCACAGTTCAGTATATATAAGAACTCACTAAATGAAAGATATTCCCTCTTAAACCATATTTGTCTTTGATCTATAAAAATGGGACACAGTGCTACGAGATGAAAGGTAGTTTCCTGTTCGCCTAAGTTACATAATGAACATTGATCAGACGCATTGCTAGACCACGCATTTCCATTCAGCTTCAGAAGAGCTCCTCTTGCCTTAAAGATGATGCTTATTTTATGCGGTGTATTTTTATCAATAAAATAACGAGAAAAACCCTCATGTTCAAGTGAACAGTAATGCTCATGATGGCTTGAAGCTCGCGCTAAATTTAATGCGTCAGACAAATCAATTACATCTATTTTTTCTAAAATTTGTTTCGTAATGTTTTTTAGATTTTGAATATCAGCAAAATCTAATCTAGATAAAATTCCGCATTTGGTAGCTATAATCTGCCACTGTGGTACCCAGAATGTATGCATTTCAATTGTTTTCAGTGCCAATATTTTAACAATCCTTTGATCTGCTAATTGAAGAACTTTTATTATATAATTAAAATGTAGTTTTAAGGTATAGGGATAGAGTTTTTTAACATTTAATTCTACTTGAAACATATAATTAGGGGTATTCTGGGGTAGGAAGAGCAGTTTTTTAAAAAAGAAACGCTGTACCTTTTCAACCTCTTCGTATTCATTGTAACCAAAAACTTGTGCTCCATAGCATAGAACAGATCTTGCTGATGCTTCAAACAACTTCATCTTACCTGATATAGCAATGGAATTATGACCAACAAAGTTTGACCAAGTGGCATTAATACCTAGTTTAGCAGCTTGTGCTCTATCTACTAGATGTGGCTGGAAGGATAGTTTAGGTGTTAGTATAACTCCCAGATATTTATATCTGTTCACAATTTCTATTTCTGTATTTTCGTAATGCCAAATTTCATTATTTGCTCTTTTACCACCATTACAAAATATCATGATTTTTGATTTGTCTAGATTAACTGACAAGTTCCATTGATCACAATACTTTTCGAGGGCATTGATCATTATTTGTAAACTGTCCGGTGTTTGAGCTAGTAATACAATATCATCCGCGTACATCAGAAGTTTAAGAGTAAAATCTCCTATCACTAATCCTCCCTCAAGATAATCCGCAAGATCGTTCAAAAATAGCGAGAACAACAAGGGACTTAATAGGCATCCCTGCTTAACCCCCATATTCGAACTAAAGAATTGAGAAATATTTTTTCCATCCCAAACGGCAGCTTCTGTATTCTTATATATGCTTTTGAGTATTTCTATAAATTTTGTAGAGATACCTTCATTAAATAATTTATAAAACAGGGCCTTGCGATCAATAGAGTCAAAAGCACCTCTGAAATCTACAAAGAAAGCATAAACTTTTTGTCTTGGGGAGTTTAATATAATTTTAATACTGCTACACAACGAGAAAATACAATCCATTGTTGAATATCCCTGTCTAAACCCCGCTTGATACTCATTTAAAATAGTTGCTTCTCTCACAAAGTGTTCAAGGCGTTTCAGAAGAACACCACAAAAAATCTTAGCAACTGAGTTTATAAATGAAATGCCTCTATAGTTGGATGCAAGGTTTACATCACCCTTTTTGAATAAAGGGAATATGATGGATTTAGAGAAAGACTCTGGAATATTACCCGTTTCAAAAATAGTATTAAAGGTTTTAACCAGGGCTATCAAAAATGTATCAGGAGCATTTTTATAGAATTCATATGGAATTCTATCTACGCCAGGAGCTTTGTTGTCTTTAGCGTCCTTTAAGAAAACTTTTACTTCGGAAACTTCAAATGGCTTATCTAGACCGTCAACAAATATATTTGGTTCCGCATAAAGAGGAGAGGGAGTATTTTGTTCAGGGTTTAACAGGGTTCTGAAATATAAATACAAATCATCTATGCTAATGTTTTTCCCACGAATAAATTTAGAGTTTCTTATTTCTCGTATAGCAGCCCAATAATCTTTTGTATTTTGTATTTTACTTAGTTTTTCTGCTAAGCTTTTGTTGTAATCAAAATATTTCTGATTGCATAGATTTTTATATTCGCTATTTGCTTTAGAGTACAGCTCAACTGCCTGTGAGGAGTTGTCTTTTTCAATTTCACGAAGACACTTAAATGATTTTTTCCTAGCTTTCAAACAATCCGTATCGAACCATTTATTATGAAATTTGATTCCTTCATGACCATCTTTATTGTAATTTGACACCGCATTAATAATTGACTGAAAATAGCTTATATCTAAGTGCATTTCTTCATTGTTTTGCGTATCTTCAGTTACAATGCTATTGAGCTTTTCCTTATAGATAGTCGGGCTTTGTTTACTCCATAGCAATTTTGGTAAAAGATTTAGTGTACTTTCTGGTTTATGATCTTCATTTGCATATAGTGTACAAGTTATTGGCATGTGATCTGAAAAGTTCTGAATAATTACCTCAAAATCTTTTACTAATTCTAGTGAGTTCAACGATGATACGCAAATGTCGTTAACAGAAGAACCCATTACACCTACAAACGTCAACTCCCCCTGATAGTCACTTGGGGTTCTGCCATTTAAAACTATTGCTCCAAAATCATCCAAAAAATCCAAAAGTTTCTTGCCTTTAGAATTAACTTTCTCATCTTTAGAATTTCTACATTGCGCAAGGTATGGATTATTCAAGACTAGACTCTCATCAATCACCTGTAAATTTCCAATTCTAACGTTAAGATCACCTATGATAATAAAATTTGGTTGGGGATACTCTGAAAGGAAAGACCTAAATTTTTCAAAATCAATCTCCCATTGATTGCAATTTAAATACAATGGAACCATAAGTAAGTTTTTATTACAAGTTGACAATGATAAAGATTGAAACTCACCATATTTTACGAATTTCAAGTTATAAATAGATTTCAATGATTTCCTGAACCCATAAAGACATCCACCACTTGCACGCCCATATCTATTTATTTTTGCTGCAGCAACCCAACTCAGTTCGAAATCACTGAAATACTTACAATATTGTTCAATTTTGTCCTCTGTAACAAAGGTTTCGAACAGGAAAAACACGTCATAACTTTTAATAAACGCAAACAAATTTGGAAAAAGTATCTTATTATTTAGACCTGCGATGTTGTAAGCAAGAATTTTAAATACATTCTGATTATCTTTTTGTCTAACATTACTACGGCAGACGGCTTCTAATTGTTAATATTTAGCACTTCTAAAATCTCCCTTATCTTTTAATTCTAGTATAAAATCTGAAAGATCCGTTTTACAGATATCGTTCAATTGGTTTATTCCATTTTCGCCCCCTGTTGTCAATTCTCCAGCTGAGTTACAGAAGAATGAGGTTTCATTTACAATAAGCTGGTCTCCCTTAACATTAACTTCAACGGTGGTATTTAGCTGTCGAATTTTTGACTTTACAGCATTTAAAATCCTTCGCCGAGACCTCGTTTCTCGTGATAAATCTCTATTTATGTAGATTGAAGTTCCCTTAAGCTTATGTGCGTTTTTTAAAATGTTATAAACTTCATCTGATGACGCAAACTCCGCCAAAATTTGTTTTTTTGGCTTTTCCAACATAAAACGCCTTTATAATATTCGTATTTTCGACACCCAATTTTTCTGCGCATAGTTTCTTGATGGAATCCGTTGGGTTTCTCATATCCATCACACAACCACTAAAAATTAGATTATTCCTTTTGCTTGAGTTTTGTAATAGCTCCACTGTTTTTTCAAGTTCTTGTTGCCTTAATGACATCTGCGATATAATAGATTTTAAAGTGACACATTCCTTCTTGACGGCATCCAACTCTAGTTTAACATCATTTTTTGTAGCCAGATGTTCCATTTTGATATCCATTAGACCAGAAAGAGCTTCCATCAATTTGCCTGAACTCATTTCTCCAACTTTTTGGTTTGAATCGTTTTTTAGTCTTCTAGAATCAGGGGAAGGCTCCGGAGACTCCAGTTTCCTTTTATTTTCATCTCCCATGCCGTTGGTATATATAAAAAAATAATTAAAAAAAATAGATTACTATAAATTTTCTGCAAAAGAAGATTTTTGTTGTTGCTTTGCCGTTTTTCCTATTGCATCATGTATTTACTTTTGTAAACATTGAAGGTAAATTAAGGTGAATACAGAGAACAGTTATTTCTTGGGGAACAGTTATACTTGGATGCAAGTATAATTTGGTCAAAAACCGTTTGTGGGCGTCATTAGAAATTTTAAATGTTAAAATTATGAGTCTCTAATGAGATTTTAATTAGTAAAAAGGGGCTGAATAGACATTTTTTAAAATGAATAAACATTTTACACACCCTTTTAATAATTTAAATTCCTTTATTTTACCACTTAACTTAAATTAATTTTTAATAAGTTTTTAACCATTTAGCCGCACAGAAAATGGTTCAAATTTATTGGTATGTTAGGTGTTAAAATATGAAATGTTTAATTTATTAGATCCACATTTAGTACAGGATTATTAACTTAATAAAAAAACACATGTGAATTTTTCATATACCAAACTTTAAAAAATCGTAAGAAAAATCCATATTGAATTGCTGACTTTTTATTTCTCAATTTCAATATGTTTACTTTAAAATTTGTGAAAAACCAAAAAAAAAGAGACTTTTTGAGAAATGAGCTTTGAAGTAAACCAAGGTTTTACGCGCCGCCTAGCGGAAAAGAGAAAAGTTATTAATTTTAAACTTACTTATTTCAATTATTCAATTATTTTCCTTTTTACTTGCAAAAATATACGTAAGTCGGATCAAATTTGTGGCACCTATTCACAAAACATTGACACCATTACCAAAACTACGTGAAAAAGCCTCAAAATTCAACCGCGCATAACTCCGATTCAGAGTACACAAAGAATAAAAGCAGAAATCACTTTTTTCCTTTCATCAATGCCAACAATATATCAAAATTTCAGATTTTTTAAAAATCAAAAATTTAAAAATCAACAAAAAAATGTACGTTTTCAAAATAATAGCCCTATTATAGAAATCAGAATTCATTCTCTGAAGAAGGTCTCTTAGAGATAGAAAATATATTTAGAAAAATAAAATATCATTAAAGTGTATCTTTTATTCAAAAAATTTTCATTAGATTAACACTTTAAGTAGTTCATCAACAATTAAAAATTTAATCTTTTAATAGTTATATGTATTTATTTGACGCGTTTCGAATATTATACATTCATAATCGGCTACAAAAATATAAGACTCAAATATAAGATAAATTTTAAATGTAATCTTACGAAACTATACCCAAGCCGTCTACCTCATTTGTTTTGTTAATATAATATTATTGCAGCATTTAAAATTATAATCCGCAATTAGTTAGCGACGAAAATGTATTAGGGTTTCTCAAACGGGATCCCGAGGGTAAATTTTCATCCCGTTTTCTACAGAGGGAAAAGAATTACTACAGAGGGAAAATAATTAAAAACTACTCGATTTTCGATTGAGAAAACTTTTAATATCTTTGAAAAAAGGACAAATAAATTGTTAATAAAAATTAGCGGGAATCCCGGGTATCCCGCTAATATTTATTAACAATTTTTTGTTCTTTTTTCAAAGATATTAAAAGTTTTCTCACTCGAAAATCGAGTAGTTTTTAATTCTTTTCCCTCTGTAGTAATTAATTTCGTTCAAAATTAGGAAAATGTTTTTTGACAACCCAGTTTTTTGAAAAATTGTTTAAAAATTAGTATTATGAATTTATTTTTGTTTTGTTTTTATGTATTCTTTTTCATTTAATTTTTGAAGTTTTTCTAATTAAAAATAATGGAAATTTAAAAATCAATAGCGCATTTTTTGTGCTGTTTTAATTTTACACATTTTTCTATCACCCAATTAGAAAAATCTAGCTTTTTAGCGTTTCCCGCGATTTCCCGGGATCCCGGGAATTTAGTAATTTTTGTCCCGGCTTCCCGGGATTTGAATTTCTACGGGAAATGAGAAACCCTAAAATGTATATGTAAAAGCCCGATTACCCGACATTCAATTAACCGAATATTCAATTAACCGGAATTTTTAATTTTTGATTTTTTTCCCCCTTTCACAAGAAAAATGTTTTTTTTGTTTGGCAATTCATAAGAAACATAATTTGCTTTAACTTTTCAACTATTTAAATTTTTAAAATATTCATTGTATACAATTTCTTTTTCACATTAACTAATAAAAAGTGAAATACCGAATTTCTCCTGAATACCACTAACAGGATTAGATGGTGATCAAGCGGCTTACTATATTTAAACTATCTAAAAAGGTTATTTTAAAAACCCCAGAGCCATGAATCAGAATGTAATTAATTCACAAAAAACAAGGTTTTGGCGAAGAGTTGATTTGACGTTTTCTTAAATACAACTTGTGATAATATCTGTACACTAATCTCGGAGTTATTACAATAAAACGACATCAAAAAGAGTTAGAATGGCCAGGAAGTGAAGTGATGATAACAAACACAGACTGTGAGATAAATAGTTGAGAGGAGTAAAATATCCAAAAAGAATTGCAAATGCTTTAGAAAAGACAAATTTAGTCAAAGCGGATAATATTGCGGATTATATCTTTCCCGAAATGGCTACTATAAGCAAAGTTGTAAACCACTACTCCTGCGAACACCCTGTATTTATAAATACCAATTATATTTCAACTTAAAATGGCTTATTCGAAAGAGTGCATATACATTTTCGTAGATTTACTTTTTTCAGGAAAGCTGGAACACCATTTCACTTTTTCAACGTCGAAACTAGTGAGAAATTGGGCAACTGAAAATAACTAAGCGTTCATGCACGATCTAAAAACTTTTACCCATGAGATTTAAGCAACTTTTGATTTTTGCATGTATTTAAGATATAAGCAAATGTCTATGCTTTCTCAAACTGTTTCTTACAAGAGAAATTAATATATATGAGAATAGAAATAAATACCATGAAGTTTAGTAACGTGCGGCGTTTAGAAACCGAAAGATCTTAGATCTAGATTATTGACACAAGTTTAAGGCAAAACAATACAGATCAGGAAAACACCTAAAGAATATTGGATTGAGACAGCCGACTGTTTGTTAATTGGAGGACGGAACTTTAGTACACTTTCTCAACGCTTGTGGAGCTTTGATCCGCAAGGGAGAGGGTATCATCTGGAGACGAAATGTATTGAAGAAAATGACCTGCATACATTAAACAATCTTGATACCCTGAAGCTTCTGAAGGTAGCAAGGTTGGATGTCAGTGCGTTGATTGAATAGTCACTAGAGAGTAAAGATCACTAAACAGTGATCATATTTTTGGTCACAGTGCAACTAATCTACTCTATTGTGGTTATTATAGTTATTTCTTTAAAAATGATATTTGGTTTGATTCGAACCTCGGTTTGCAACAAAGTGTACAGAAATGAACATAAGTCGCTCTCTCTCTCTGGCGTTTACATCCCATGGAGGGATTTTGCCGTCTGTGCCACCAGCTTCCAATCATCTCGTTCCATGACTAGTTGACCCCAGTTTCGACATCCTATATCACGAAGGTCTTGGATGATGTCATCACGCCAGCGTTGTCTAGGTCTTCCTCTTCGACGAACACCAGCTGGTTGTTGTTGGGACGCTTTTTTTACATGAGTCACTGTTTAATTATAATTGATATTTGATAAGTTTCAATTATTGTTGATATCTCAACAGATAAAAATATATCAACCAACCCTGCTCATTTCAATAATGCATAATAATGCAAAATTGCATTATTATATTAAATTAATTTTCTTTATAATAACTTGATATAATTGTTAACGCAGCAAAAATACCTTATTTAAAAGAAAATGAATTACCATAAAAAATAAGAATTATTTTAACATTAAACCAAATAATATGTTATTTTTCTTCATCATACAAATTTTTCAGTAAAGCTAACTGCCCAGCCCCCACCAGTGAAAAGCGGGTTAGCTATTATTGAAGGTTTGTACATGGTCCTTCGAGTAGGATAAAGTGACCAGTGATAGAAAAACAGTCATACACTTAATTAAAATCAGTTAACATTAACAACTGAGAACATTTAAAACAAGTTCAAATCGAAGAAATACAGAAGCAATCAAATAACTATTGCAATATATGTGAGGCTGTTTGTAAATGGTTTAGGTTAAAAGCATGTTAAAAGCAGTTTACAAAAACAAAAACTCAAAACGAAGTTCATAAGTTACAAGTAAATTACAAGTAAATATTTACTTTTTTAAAATGGATACAAAAGCTCTGTTTGACCAACAAGCAGAGACAGCTGAAAGTCTTAATCAGCTGGTTACCAACTATAAGAAGGATGTCAAAGACAGAAAAACGTACGATTATTGTGAGAGAAAAAAACTTACAGTACAAAGGCTGTATCTAGAGTATCAACGAATGGACGAAATATTAAGAACCACCATAAAGGAATTGATACGAAGCATCCTTACTTCAAAGAATATCGGCTGAAGGTTCACCAATCATATGTCAAGAACAAAATAATTTTAGTACTTCCCTTATTTTAAAAGAAAAATGTTCCGGAAAGACGAGTATTAATATAAAAAACTTAGTTCTATTTCTTATTACTAAAAAAAAATATTAATTATTATGGTTTATATATGCGTGCTTCATACAATTAAACAAAAGGAAAAAATATCATATCCTTTCTTATATTATTTTCAAAATTAACTAAGCTACTAAAAAAAGAAAAACTATTTAAAAAAATTTTATCTAACTTTTGATATCAAAATGAAAATACATAACGACTACATAAAAAAATACGAATACATAGGTCACACATCAAAGCTTATTTTTTTTCTTTTATAACAAACTGTAAACATTTTATTATACGACAAGAATATTTATTTTTGCAAACAAAAATTTCACCTGCAGCAATTGAAACAAATTTTTATTTTATCAAACTATAGCTAGAAATAAACGTTCAACATTGCTCATTTCTAATAGCCTAATTTTTATGGTAAATTTATTTATGTTTTCACTCTCCTTTATCTGACTTGGTATTTTATTATAAAGATAGGCTCCATGGTAAATAAGAGACCGTCTAAAAAATTCCGAGTTGGCTTTGGTTGTATTACAAAGTTTTAAATTTCGCATGCCCCGAGCATGTGATTTAACTTTTAAATGAGTACATAATGACTGAACTAAAGCAACAACAATCAGTGCCAGCAGTCGCAGCAACCAAAAACGTAGATGCAGATCCGCAGAATGTCGGTGCCGTTAGTGATCCAGAAAACTCTGTTCCAGATAAACTACCAGAATCAACAACTTTTTCAAGTGGTTTATCAACAGCAACCAAAGATTTATCAGAACATTATTAGCACGAAAACAAGATATAATGAACACGCACAACTTATACGAAATCTAAGAAATCTAAAAACGAAAGAACTTTTATTAATAAAATAAAAACAGATCGAATCTACCATGAAAAAACTGGAACTTATTCACCATGAAATAATTATGTCTTTAGAAAAGGCAGTCGATGCAGGATATTTCAACCAACAACATATCTACCAATATATTACTGATGAAACAGAAGAAACATTAACTCTTCTGCAGCAATACAATAGTAGAAATAAGGTGGATATAGAAATAAACGAATTTAAAATCGATATTAAGCTTCCACAAATCGATTTTCCTCGTTTTTATGGAGAATACAGCAAGTGGTCATCATTTTACGACCAGTTTAAAAGATTTATTCATGAAAATCATAAATTGATTACAACTTATAAGATGTCTTTACTGAAATCCTACATGGGTGGTGATGCAGCCAAAATTATAAGTCATTTGGAAACAACTAAGCAAAACTACAACACAGCTTGGGAAATTCTGGTAGCGAGATATAACAACAAAAGATTACTGATAACAAAATACGTAAACACAATTTTATCTCTACCAGTTATATTAACACAGAATCGGCTGCAGCTATGAGAAACCTGCATGATACATTAAGAGAATGTTTACATGCAATAAACAACTTTGGAACAGATATTTGTTCTTGGAATGCAATTATCATTCCAATAATCACAAAAAAATGGATTCCGAAACTCTTAGATTATATGATATCTGTGAATCTAGAACTACAACCTAAATTCCCATCTGCATTTAAGATGAAAATTAACGCTTTGGTTCTTGATGTTCTTACTACCATCCTTCCAGAACAGCATATAGATGATAGAGAGTGGAATCATTTAAGCAATCTCATGTGGGCTGACCCAACTTATTACAAACCGGGTCTTATCGATGTGCTGTTAGCGGCAAATCGTTACTCAGAAATCATACTAGATGGCATAATTAAAGGTAATACATCAGAACCGATGGCTCAACAAACAGAATTTCGTTGGATAGTATCAGGAAGGAATCAAATCAATGGTTTCTTCTATAGAAATAGACAACCAACTAAAGAAATTCTGGGAGATCGAAGAAGTGGTACCCAAACGAACTCTTACAACAGAAGAACAAAAATCTGAAGAGCATTATAAATCAACACATAATTTAGGACTGGATGGTCGATACATCGTTCACATTCCGTTTAAAGAAGATTACAAACCTTTGGGAGCATCTATCAACAGAGCCTTTGCACGACTTCTACAGCTAGAGAAACGATTCGAGTTGTGTTCAGAATTTGAAAGATCTTACAAGGAACGCACGCAAGGATACTGTTATGTCGTAGCCTGGGGATCGAAGAAGCCGTTAGGTATTGTTACCGTGGACTTTCAAAGACACTAATATTATTAAAAATATTATTATAAAAATTCCAGATGTGTACCTAACAACTAGGGCTTGTTGCTTTGGTCGAAATCGAACCAAAATTAAAGGGGGGGCCATCCAGCAAATTTGGAAAGTGAACGAGACAAAAGGAAAGACAACCGAATCATACACCATCTTCTGTACGGGTGTGGTATGAAAATTGGATTGGTATCAGTACACTATATTATGCAGGACTAAGAGTGGAGGCTGGAAGAGGGGGACCGATTATCAGACATGTGGTGAGTCATTTTTCAGTATTTTTTAGTCTGGTTGTGCATGCGAGTGTATGAGTGCGAGTGTATATATGTGTGGACGGGGAAGTGCCTGTGTGAGAACATGTGGTGCATGCACGTATGAGTCGGAGGAGAATGTGCTAGATTGAATGAGTTTCATTCCATGCAACAATGATGTTTACGGTTATCATAGGTAGCAAGATCTACCTCCATTTTGTTTTATTTTAGAAGTCAAACCTGTTTTTTTATTTCGATTATTTCCATCACATCAAATCAAGATCTGCCGCGATTTGTAGATTCTGATTTTATAATTGAATTTAATTTTTTTTTAAAAGAAAGGTGGTCATTCCTAAGCGATGTTGACATTCGACTTTGCGTAAATAGTGGATTGATGGTAATAGTAGGGTAATGGATTACAAACTCATCAAATCAAAGAATATTCTCTTAAATCTAAAACCAACCTACGTAGTATTACAGGAAATAACTTGAATTAAGACTGAAACTTCATCATCTTCTGCACCCACTATTAATACTATAGCCAATAATTGTAGCGGTAGTAGCTGTAGTAGTAGTTGCAATAATACAACTAATTTAAATCATTTGAGAGATTCATCCGACCATAATTCACATATAAAAGCAGTGCAATTTTCAAATTTGTTTTCTTATAACGACCCATTCCTTCTAACTATTACCGATAGTCTTATAATAAAGTTCAACTCGACTACATCATTGATAGGTTTATGGACTAATCAATTTGGGGATATTCAAATTTTATTTATTGTAAATAATAACATATTATCATATCAACAAAAAAAAATTATATATTATATTTAATAAAACTGACTCAGTCGAATGGATGGGTATACGTTTATTTTTATAATGATAATAATTATAATGAATCATATAATTTAACGAATAAATTAAAGCAGAATATTTTTTTTTCTCCATAAAGGTTTGTACCCCAAACCTATGATAAAAATAAATTAAAAGAAATTTTAGCAAAATTAAATTATAACGAAGATTACGATACAAATTTATTGTTAACTGAACTTGTTTTAAATAATAAAATTGAAAATATCAGTATAGTAAGGAAAGAAAATGAAGTGAACGATGGTGAAAGACATGTTGTGAACAATTTACATCATCAACTTGAAATGATATTGTAGTTAAAACAACCAATTTATCCCTGAAATATACTAATAAAATGCTATTTTTTTTTTACTAAACACCGATGACGTAAATAATCATAAAATAATAATTACTACCAGAAAGAAAAAAAACAAATATTTTTTTTTGGAATTTATAGGCGGTTTATAAATCATCAAAAATAAGTAATATAAATGTCGTTGAACGTCATTCAATGATATTGGATTGTTTTAAGTGTGTATGAATGTGAGCATGGATGTGAATATGAGTGATAGTGTGCATGAGAGTGTGAGAGTATGTGAGTAGATGTGGGGTTGGACGGCCTGATCGCGGTTCCTTTGCCTAGGGGGTCGCCAGAGTCTCATTCTTTCACTTGCTTTTTGTCATTTCCGTGTATATCATGTATTTCGCGTACATTAAGATTATTTGTGCTGAAGTAGCAGGATTTCTTACTCGATCCCAATGATTGAAGCTAGTCAAGGGGCTATAAATAAACCTCGCTAGGTACGCGACCTGCTATATAACTTCGTTGATATCCAACGAAGCAGAGCTTAATTACAATACATGGAGCTAGGACACATGCAACCAGGTACATCCAACAACATCGGATCGTATTATATTCCTCATCATGCTGTAATTAAAAAAAACAGCTCAACAACAAAATTACGAGTTGTTTTTGATGCATCTGCTAAAACTACCAACGGTGCCATAGCCATAATGACAACCAAATGACTGGGCCGACAATCCAACAAGATTTATTATCTATACTATTGAAATGACGTAAACATGTATGAGGCCGATATTGAAAAAATGTATCGACAAATTAAAATTAATGAAGATGATCAGCATTTCCAGAGATTATTGGGGCGCAATTCACCTACAGAAAAGGTTCAAGAATACCAACTTACTACAGTTACGTTTGGAACAACCTCTGCACCATACTTAGCCATCCGAACACTTCAACAGATTGTAAACGATAACGAATTTAGATATCCATTAGCTTCGGAAATCATTCTCAATGGTTTTTATGTTAATGATCTTATCTCTGGTAACGAAACAATCGAAGAAGCACTTATAACTCTACAGCAGCTTCTTGATTCTTTAAGCAGTGGTGTATTCCTCCTGAGGAAATGGTTTGGAAATCACCCTAGTATTTTATCAAACATATACCAATTGAGTTTCAAGAAACAAAATCATATCAGATAACACTTGATGATACTTTTTTACTTGATTTACTTTTGAACTCAAGGTAACGATTCCGGATACAGAAATTATTACCACTAAACGAAAATTTCTTTCGGAAGCATCAAAACTGTTTGATCCTCTTGGATGGCTTTCTCCTACAATAATTCAAGCCAAAATACTCCTCCAACAACTATGGTTGACTGGTGTTAGTTGGGATCAACCACTGCCAGATAATGTAACTTCTAAATGGATTCTATACAAACAGACATAATCTGCGCTAGAAAAACTAAAAATTAAAATCATTTAAGGAATTAAAAAAAAGTTAATGTGGTTGCTTTAAATATTTTGAGTGCTTTTCAAATAGCCACAAAATCAATAAAAGCTCTCAACTGTCAGGATGCCTCATTATTATCTGCAGAGGGAATCCTAAAATTTCTATTCAAATCTCTTCGGAAAAATTATTCAGAAATATGTATTCTCCAAATTGTTATTTGAAGTACAATCTCAAATTTTTAAAAGAAGAGATAGCTCACTAGCTTCATTATTGAAATTTCTACACTATCCAAAGTCCCTTAGTCAACCTGAGGAAGATGATTATTTTTCTGTTTGCTTTAAAGAAGATCTATTTGCTCTAAAAGAATATTCCATAGCCAAGATTGAGGAAACTACCGTTGACTGAATAAAGTTCAGTTCACCAGCACTAAAAGATCACCTTGGCTAGTGATACCTCACTGCTATTCCCAGTGATATGTGATATCTCACGTTAACTCGTATGTCAATAGCAGGGACTCACTTACTCTGTTGAGTCTGTCACTCCCGTAGATCAAAAATAAAAAAATTTGCAAATCAATAAAAACTGATTCCTCCACGCGTAAAACTAAAGGTAAAATACCTAAACTTTGACGGATTATTTTATTTTACAAATTTTGATATAAATAATTAAAAAGTATGAATAAGTTTATATATATAATTTTATTTGCAATTTAAATAGAAGACAGAGTGGAGCTCAGTTTATGTTTAGTGTTTACTACACTACTGATAATGATTGTCATATAATTTTAATTTATTTAAATATATTTAAACTAAGAAAATTGTTGTATTAAACATAACAAAATTGTCCAAATTTAATTTTGAATATCGAATTTATTTTTCATTTGAATTCGAAATTTGAAATTCTGTTTTCTTTTCAAAAGTCGGGACATTTTTAAAATGCTGCGAGACGCGTGACAAATTGTTAGAAATTGGGACTGTCCCGCCAAAAGCGGGACGTCTGGTCACCTTATCTCAAGTCCACTCGCTTGTGGGGAAAGTAAGTCCATTTCCCATAAATCAATTGAAAAGAATTCGCATGCAGGGGAAAAACAACCTTAATCCACCAATTTTTACCAAAAAACGCCTCTGGTGGCCCCGGTCCATTTAATTTCGCGAATTTTTTTGATAATTTCACTAAAAACACTTTTATGAACCATGTCTATTCATTGTTTAATCCGACTTCACAAATTTTTTTTCATTTTAAAGATTTCAAACGCAAAATTTCAAATTTCTCGAAATTTGATTTTATGGACTTACCTTGATTTTACCCTGTACCCTTCAATTAGTTTTGGAAGGAATAAATCATGAAACAACACTTATTAAAATGTCTTTATACGCAACGCTTCTAATGGTTAATTTCCGAAATAGACCAACAAAACTTATACAAGTGTTGACAAACACACATTCCATAATGGCAAAAACTTCTATCTTAACAACAGAACAACTGCAGAAAGAACTATCATATATTAATGAAAATATACCAAACCCATACAAGGTTGTTCAACTGATCCAGTAATGGTCCATTACTGGCAGCCAGTAATGCAGCAATGGGCGAGTACTGGCGAGTACAATAAATGGTTGCCATTCATGGGCCAGAGAAAAAACAACAGCAATGGCCCATACAAGGTTGTACAGTTGGCCTAGTAACAGGCCAATAATGATGACCAGCATTGTAGTAATGACCAAATACTGGCAACCATGACTGGGCCGTTATAAAAAATGTGCATTATTATCATATGTAAATTTAAATAAATTAAATACAAACCAATTTAAAATAAAATCAAAATGACGGAAAAAATTCAAAACTCCCCATACAACTGGTTCAGTTACAAGAATGACTGAGTAATGGTAAACATGACTGCCAGTACTTCGCCATTAAATAAATATAAAATAATATAATAATAATATTTTTTATACATTAATTTAAATAAATTATTTACAAAATAATTAAAATAAAATAGAAATGAAAATATTTTAAAACATATACCAACCTTTTCTATATTATCATAGTCTTTCAACCGACAAGGCGATAGCTAAACTATATGTGAAATTTTTCAAACTATGTATTCCTAAAAGGGATAATACTCTAGTGAAATTTAAAAAAAATGACATAGATCGGCAAATTCATGGCTACAGTGCTTGGCCATTCAAAGGTAACAATATACTGGCTATTTTCTATAAACCACAGATCGGCCGATGAATGGTTCTAGTATTGGCCCAATAACAATAACCAAGTACTGTTAACCATTAATGGACCAGTGCTTGGCCGTTTGTCAATGTCTGGCAAAACCTACTTGGAAAGGGACAACACATACCATGGCCAAACGGAAAACACAACATCCTTCACATGTATCGTGTGTTAACAGTAACAGCAAGAACAATTGAAGATCTGCTAATTGTCAACTTCAATCTTCCATTAGCAGACAACATGCTTCATAATATGAACAAACTCACTACTTTTCCAATGAATACATTTAATGAATCTAAAGCAATTCTCATCACAGGCTTACACATGGACCAATACTATTTTATGTCAACCACGGATTTGGATATATGCCTTGCAGCAAGCTCAGAAGAGTTTTTATGTAAGCAAACCCATCCAATTCATACAACTGATCCTATAAAATCGTGCGAAATATCAATGCTCTACTGGGACCAAATCAACAAACACTGTAACGCTCAAAACCTGTTGATAGTTGGGACCAATTAAAGAACAACACTTGGTTGTTCGCATTAAGCAACGAAACCAATCTTCGGATCATATGCAAAGAAGAACAATTTATGATCCATCTTAACGGAAGCGGAAAACTTATACTGAAAACAAAGTGTGTGGCAAAGAGTGAAAAAATATTGATACAATCCCAGGAATCATACAACAGTACCATCTACTCAGTAATTTTGAATCAAATGGATTTTGATGATGAAGTCGGGATTAACAACTTTAGTCAACTTTTGAATTACTGTATCAACAACAGTATTCTTCAAGAAGTGAGAATCGCAGAAAATTCTATTAATACAATAAAAGATCAAGAAACCGTTACCGTTCTTGCAAAGGCCATCAGTTCATGATGTTCATCATTATTTTATTTTGTATGGATTAATTTTGTCCATAGCAATTATTATAATTATCAAACATAGATGCATTCAAGAGGTTAATGGAATTCCTGCAGCCCATCAACTAGAAGCATAACAGTATACAGCTGGGCCCCGGAGTATGTTGATACGTCAACAGATAAAAATATATCAACCAACCCTGCTCATTTCAATAATGCATAATAATGCAAAATTGCATTATTATATTAAATTAATTTTCTTTATAATAACTTGATATAATTGTTGACGCAGCAAAAATACCTTATTTAAAAGAAAATGAATTACCATAAAAAATAAGAATTATTTTAACATTAAACCAAATAATATGTTATTTTTCTTCATCATACAAATTTTTCAGTAAAGCTAACTGTCCAGCCCCCGCCAGTGAACAATAAGTGAACCAGTGAACAACAATAAAAAACATATTGTTTAACGAAAAACATGAGAGCAATAACGTAAGTTACATAATTTAAAATTTATCAAACTTACACTTTAAACTTTTGTTTTTATTTTTAGAAATTGATAATTTTAGACAATAGCCCAGTCGTTTTAGCGATTAACCTCGGAATGAGAGATAATAAGCTAAATTTTCGTATATACCTTCATTTTGATGTTCTAAAAGTTGCCTCAAAGGTCTAATAAAATCTCGTGTCTGCGTCGTAAGTTATTCAAGATTAAAGGTAACAAAAAACAGTTTTTCGCGATTATCTCGGTTTCTATTGCTCCAATGACGTTAACATATATAATAAAAAATGTAAAGCATAAAATTTGCAACAAATTTTATTTGAAACAATTTCTCATGCGCTCAGTCGTTTTTGCGATAGAGGGCGGTAAAGTAGTTTTCTTTTTTTCTTGACACTGCTGCTGCATCAGCTGTTTGGCCACAAAATAAACACAGTTTTTTTTAAATCAAACACTTCATTACTTTTTTAAGATAATGATTTGTGATAATAAAGGTTGATCTTCTAAGCGTCGTTTCGGTGCCGCTATGGAATTTTTACAGATGTACACTTTTCGACACACAACATGCACATTCACAGAAGTTATAATATTTAAGAAGTCCTTGTGACCATCATTTGATCATCGTACATATATCTTTTTTAAAAGATGTAAAAACCAGACCAAAACAAAAGATACGTAAACGCCTGTGTGCGAATAAGACAAAACATAATCACTTTTTTTAAAAAAAGATGTCAATCGTGTATATTTCGCAAAATTTTGTGCCGACTTTGTCCGAAAAGATGAAATGTTTGTCTTTTAAAATGAAAAATAAATTTTTTAAACATGTGTTAGTTGAAAAAAATTATACACACTATGATACTTTTCTAAAATAAATTTTGTTTCTCGATAATTATGATTTATATGATCGATTCTCAAAAAAAAATAAATAAAACAAAAACTTATTTCATTTTACACAAAATTAAACAAAAAGTTTCAAAATTCTATTTAATAAAATAAAATTTGTTAGGTTAAGGGCATTTTATTATTTATTTTCGGATAACATCGGTATAAAAATTAGCGAAATAGACACGATTGACATCTTTTTTTAAAAAAAGTGATTATGTTTTGTCTTATTGGCACACAGGCGTTTACGTATCTTTTGTTTTGGTCTGTTTTTTAAATCTTTTAAAAAAGATATGTGTACGCGATCCTTAAACGATTTAGCTTACTTATTTTGTCAATTAAAGAGTTTTCAAAACTTTTTTTTTTCATTTGAAATTATTACATTAATTTTATTAGGGATCGAAAGTGAAATTTTATTGCTTAAAATCATTTTGTAAACAAACATAAAAATATTTGACACTGTCAAATCGAATTAGATTTTTCTATTAAAAAAAAATTTCAAATAAGTCACCCTAAATAGGTATACAAATAAGTAAGTCTCCACAAATAAGATTCAAATAAGTTTCAAATAAGTTTTGGTATATATTTTTGTAAATTTTATTAAAATTCTCGAAGCACCAACATAAACACTGTAAAAGAATAGCGCTATTCAACGCTTTTATCACTGCTTGACTCGGTGCTTGGCTCGTTTATCGAAGCTTCAACATAAACGAACCCTACTAAGAGACCATGTGATAACATCACTATTTTATTGCATCAAAAATTAATTCTTAATAAAAAGGTTATCACATTGTTTAATTTTTATATTATTTTGTTTATTGTTACTCTATTGGAACATACAAATGTCAACAGCTTTTCAATTTGATCTATATACTGCATTCGTTTTCACGTTACAAGACGTATCAATTTATTGTAGATTGTCTTTTTGATGATGCTGGGGCAAACTGCACTAATAAAGTTAAGCACTGTTTATTTTGTAACACAAGTACTTTAAATTAGGCAATAATTATAAATTCTTAATTAAAGGCTTACAATTTCGTTTTATTGATCTAACGATCGAGCACACTAAATAAAATATAAATTAATCTCACGATGTATCTTATAGAAATATTTTTGTATATTGTTGGAACTCGAAAGTCCGGATAAAAAGTGAGAGTTTTTATTGCGCTAACCAACGAAATGTTTTCCATTGAACGGAATTCGAAATTTTTTACAGAGATAATTCGAGAATTTTTCAGAATCAACGACGTCGTTTTTATTTTGCATGCATTTTATTGTTGTTGTTGTGTCGGCCTTTATTCTTGGACCTTGGTATTAGTTTGTATCACATATGTTTGATAATAGTGACAAGTCAGTCACATTTTTTAATCATAGTCATACAATGAACCATTGAAAAATATTTTGATTTTACGATTTAAATTATGTAGGCATTTAGAAAGCTTGCAATAACCGCACAACTAAACCATGATTCCTGTTTTATGTATCAAAAAGAAGATTGAAGAGGGTGACATGTATTCTTCTATCTTTATTAATTATAAGTTTTATTTACAGAGGTGTTCAACCTTATTACAATATATAACATCCCCTCTTTTTTTATAGATTATAATTTAGTTCTAATCATATTACATTTCATTTTTGTTTTCTTTACAGCTAAGTTTAATTTTTAATTCATATTTAAATTTTGTGAATTTATAGATTATTAATTCATTATTGGTTATGTTTAAAATACATACCATTCTATTTATTATTTTTTTAACTATTTTTGATTGTAATTTATATTTAACTTTTGTTTTTATATTAAATTGAATATTAAATATTAAAATACATCTCATTTCATTTAATTAAGTATAATAATCTTTCAATTTTTCAGGTTGTTTCGTTGTTCGTTTTGGCCTGGAATTTATTTCTTGAGCGTTTGGCGCTTGAGGTTCATCTTCTTCTATGTCAATAATTCCTTGATTATCATTGTAAGTAAGACTTGCTTGATTTGACTCTTCTCCAGCTTCATTTGACTCATTGTTATTGGTTGGTTTCATGAATACTCTATTTCTTCTATATTGCCTTCCATCTATTTCTATTATATACGACGAGTCGTTCAAATTCTCTATAACCTTGGCTGGTTGCCATGTCTTCTCCTCTGGAAATTTTTTTACTAGTACTTCGTTCCAAATTTTCAATTTCGGTAGATTTTTTGCTGCTTTGTCGTAATGAAATTTTTTTCTTCTTTTGTTTGCTTTAATCATCGATTGTTACGTCATCCACATCATTTACTTTTGGAATTAATTGGTTTTTTGTGAATGGTAAGTTGCATTTTAATGTTCTATAAAATAGTCTTCTAGCAGGACTAATATTTATTTTATTTGGTGTATTTCTCCAGTGTTGTAGACTTAGGTAAAAGTTTGAATCTGAATCGATGCTTTTGCGAATCAGCATTTTTGCAATTTTGATTGCTGCTTCGGCCTTGTTGGTGGTATGGACTTGGACTTATATGGTTAAATTCCCATATACTCGCAAATTTTTCAAATTTATGATTGATGAATTTTTTTCGGATTATCCGTTATACATACTTCAGTAATAGCATATCTACTAAAATTCTTTTTGCAACATTTAATTATTGTTTTGGCTTTCATATCTTTAAGTTCATCTATTTCGAAAAAGTCTGAGTATTGATCTACTGTTATTAAAAATTTTCCTATTTTATTTTTCCTTGTTATTTTCATTATGTCTAGATTCACTCTTTGAAATGGATTGTTAGTTGCCACCGTATCGCGGCTTGGACTTTTATGAAAAACACACACACAAAAAAAAACACGATATCACGGATCCTCTCAGAAACGAATCTTGGCTTCGAAAATCTCTTATCTGCCGGCTAGTTTAGCCTATCATTCTAAAAAAAACCAAAAAAAAGAAATTCTGACTATAATATAAAAAAGTAACTTATCTTATAAATGTTGCATACACTAATACCATATCATAATAACAGGAACAATCTCATACATTTTCAATGATGGGTTGAAACAATTTAACTGCAGTCCATGTGTCAATAATAATTCTTCAATGGTAAATAATTTATCAATATTAATCTGCTTATTTTGATGAAAGAATGTGTCCCATATGCAAGACAACGATTAATTAATACAGCTACATAATAATAATTCCAATTGCAGACAATTGTAAACAATCTCATAAATTGTCAAATGTTGAGATCCAAATAATTTTATAACGGTTAATAACTCTGAAGTTCCATTATCAGCCGGTCCAACCGGTTGATTATAATATCCAACGTATCCTGAATTTCTCAAAAATTTGGAAACAAAATTTTCCACCACTATTTAGTTATTCGGAATTTTTTTAAAAATTCAATTGTCCGACTTCACCAGCAAAAGTTCATGTAATACATATATCACTATAGCATAGACGAATGTAACATTAATTAGGGTGTTCTTATGGGTGATAGAAATACCAATAGTCTAGTTTAGATATTTGCAAAAAACAACCCCCTGTTGAATGAGAAATTTAATGTAGAAAATAGGGCGGACAATATATGACTTTACACTTCAACCAAAGCTTCACGGAAACGAGGTATTTTTCGTATTCAAATAACTCAATCAATTCTTCACTAATTCTTTTAATTTTAATTATATTTCAAGTGTTTGAAATTATTTATCAAAGAATATATTTGTTGTATATTTAATGAACTTTAATCACAAATTAGATTTAAATTTGAACAATGTTACACGTCTTGAGTCGGCCATTAGACAAAACACTTGGAATTTTTCTTTGATTAAAAAAAAAAATGTGATTTTTGACATTTTCTTATTTTAACAAAAAAACGAAAAATGAAACGGCGCTGAGTAAGCAATGAGTTCTTTTATTTATTTTCTGTGATATTTGAATTTGAGGCTGTTCGGTATGATTTGAAAAAAAACTGTTTTAAACTATTATGATTGTAAAAATGAAATGGAATATGGAAATATTTTTGATGGATGGCAAAGAGAATAAAAATTGGTTCTAATATTATTATTTAGAATATAGTCGACGTTACAGGGTATGCTGAAAGCTTGTGTGTTATAATTTCTTGTCTAGATTGGTTGGAAGAAAATTTTTTGCATGTATTACAGTTACTTATCATAGTTTTAATATCATTACTGATATTGTTCCAATACACTGTTTGTTTGCTGAATTTAATTGCATTTTCGATTCCTTGATAACTTGTGCTCTGAAGTTCATTATCTTCTTTTGTTGCACTTCTTATTCTATCCATTGTGCTGGTTTTTATTCTACTATCATATGAAATATCTATATCATTAATGCATTTAAAGGTTTTTTCTATCTTATATATCATAATCTTTAACAAGCCATTGTTAAATATTGGAGCTCTTGATATACAGTCTGCTATAAGCGTTTCTTTTCCTTTGGTATACTTCAGAGTAAAGTTGTATCTCTGTAAATATAACATTATTTTCTGCATTGTCTTTTTAGCTTTTAATACCGATTTTTTGAAGATAGTAATTAATGGTTGATGATCCGTTTGTAATGTTATATCAGATTTCCCACATACATATTGAACACACTTTTTTAGTGCGAAGAATACTGCTAATGTTTCCTTTTCTAGTGCTGCGTAATTCAATTTTGCACCTTTTAGTACTCGAGAACCATACTCAATTGGATGGTTATTCTGCATGATTGTACATCCAAGCGTAGTAGATGATGCATCTGTTTGAATTGTTAGTGGTTCATTGTGCACAGTTAAAAAAAAATTGAATATGTAATGCAAATTGCTACACATATAGGTCCTACGGAAGTTTCCATTACAAAACAATACAAAGCTTGCTATATAAAGTTAAACTAATGCTCTTTGCATCAATATTTAACAGAGTACTTGGAGTAAAATAAAAAACTTGTTGTTTAAAAATGTCTGTTATTTGCATTAAATAAATTGCGCGCAACATTTTTTTAGTATGACATTTTAATGCAAAATACATCATAATTTCGAGATACTTTGATTATTACGCACCTGCCTAAATTAATCAAATTAAAATAAAAAAATTAGAACGGAAAAAACTAAAACATACATACCACCTTAATCACTATTATGTTATAGAATTTTAGCTGAGAAGCGATAACTAAAACATACATGAAACGATTTTAACTATATATTTTTAAAAAGGATAATACTCTAGTGAATTTTAAAATTTCATTAATGTATTAAATTGCAGCAAGGTGCATTAAAACTTCTAGCTGTTCTATAGAAATAAATTATGATGCAACAGTTGTTTTAAATTTTATAGAAATACATTGAAATTAGGTTTAATGCAACATTTACTTTACAATTAAATAATAACCTGCAACGCATAGCTCCTGTTGCAAAACTTGCTTTAAATATTGCAGTTACTTTTTCAACTGTGTGATTGTAGTATTTCAGAACTGGTAAGTGGTAAGTTAGTTATGTTATCTTTTAATTTGTTAAAACTTCTTTGATGTTGATCTGTCCACTCAAATTCATTACCACCTTTTATAATGTTTCTTAAGGATTGGTATTTTTGAAGTGAAACTTCTTTATCGGCGTATGAGAGAAATTTTAAAGCAGTACAAAATTTAAAAAAATCGTCACGATTTTCGGTTACGTTGTTTTTTTATAGATTTTAATTTTGTTTTGATAATTTTATTTTTATTAACAGAGCATGCACAATGAAAATACTTTTACTCATGAAAGTTTGTATGAATGTTTATTAAGAGAAAAAAAATTATTTTTGAAATTCTTTTTCCTCAATGAAAAAGTTAAAAATTTCTTAACTTTTTCCTCATGATTAGTAGAGAATTGAGCTACCTACATTTTAAAGCATTGTATTTCTTTTAAAAAATAATAATAAAAAGTTGCTCAAATCTCATGAGGAAAAACCTCATACATTGTGCATGCACCGTTATTTATTTAGTATTGTACTAAATGTTATATGGATGTGTCGGTTGTAGATGGTGGTCATGGTGGTCATTGTGGTCATGGTGGTCATGGTGGCCATGGTGGTCATGGTGGTAATAGTGGTCATGGTGGTCATAGTGGTAATGGTGTTCACGGTGATCACGGTGGTCAACCGGTCATGGTGGTCATGGTGGTCATGGTGGTCATAGTGGTCATTGTGGTCACGGGGGTCATGGTGGTCATGGTGTTCACGGTGGTCATGGCGGTCATGGTGGTCATGGTAGTCATAGTGGTCATGGTGGTCACATTGGTCATGGTGGTCATGGTGTTCACGGTGGTCATGGTGGTCATGGCGGTCATGGTGGCCATAGTGGTCATGGTGGTTATGGTGGTCACGGTGCTCATGGTGGTCATGGTGTTCACGGTGGTCATGGTGTTCATGGTGGTCATGGTGGTCATGGTGGTCATAGTGGTCATGGTGGTTATGGTGGTCACGTTGGTCATTGTGGTCACACTGGTCATGGTAGTCATGGTGTTCACGGTGGTCATGATGGTCATGTTGGTCATGGCGGTCATGGTGGTTATGGTGGTCACGGTGGTCATGGTGGTCATGGTGGTCATGGTGGTCACGGTGGTCATGGTGGTCATGATGGTCATGGTGTTCACGGTGGTCATGATGGTCATGTTGGTCATGGCGGTCATGTGGTCGTGGTGGTCAAGGTGGTCATGTTGGTCATGGTGGTAATGTGGTCATGGTGGTCATAGTGAATTGGAGAGTATCAGAGATAAATACGAAGATATATACTCACCAAACAATTGGTTATCAATAATCGGCGTTTTTTCCTAAGCCTTACCTACCCAATTTCTCTGAAGTTCTAAATAGTAGAAAAATTATATGTCATAAAGAAGTTTCACTTCTTACCTGTGTACTCTGGTACACACACTACTTTTCAGTAAAATTTTTTATAAATTTGGATAGATATGTACACATGCCAAGAAATCTTAGTAATTCCTCTTTGCTTTTTGGAGCTTCCATATTTTGGATACACGATATTTTGGTTGGATTTGGTTTAAATCCCTCATTTGTTATTATATGTCCAAAGTATTGTACTTCTGTTTGGCATATTTTTGTTTTTTGTAAGTTTATTTTCATATTAACCTTACGTAGTCTTAGTAGTAGGTTTTCTAAATTCGTATAGTGATCAATTTTATCTTCCTCCATTGTTTTTCCTTTACCATATACTAAAATATCGTCTGCGATTACCTCAACTCCTTTAAGACCGCATATTATTTCATGTTGACGGTTTTGGTATATCTCCATGGCTGGACTAACTCCGAATGGTAGCCTCAACCATCTATACCTCCCAAATGGCGTCCAAAAAGTAGTTGCTTTGCTACTTTTCTCGTTTAATACTAATTGCCAGAATCCATTTTTTGCATTTAGCGTTGAAAACACTTTAGCACCATTTATTTCTGGTAATATTTCTTCTACCATTGGCATTACGTAGTTAACACTTTTTAAGGCTTTGTTTAGTTCGGATGAATCTAGACATATTCGTAGTTTATCTTTTCTTTTAACTATTAGAATATTACTGATCCAATCTGTGTGATTGTTTTCTTTTATTATTACTTGTTCTTTTTCCATTTTCTCAATTTTTCGTAAAAGATCAACTCTCAATTTAATTGGAATTCGTCGTGGTTGTTGTACAGTAGGTTGGTGTTCTGGATCGATTTCTAAATTAATTTCACCTTCCAGTTTCCCGATTCCGGGAAATTCATCTTTATATTTCCGTATTATTGGATTATTTTCGTTTGAAATTTGTTTGCATATTTTTATTAAATTTAGTTGCATGCTTGTTTCAGATGATATTTTCGGTTTTGTTTTAATGTCAACTATAATGAAATTTACTGATAAAACTTTTTTCTTTACCTTACATTTCAATGTTACTTCACCAAGAGGATTTAATTTATTACCACAGAATGATTTTAGTATTACGTTTGTTTTCTTTATTTTGGAATTTACACCTGCAATTTCTTTATATTCTTCTATATTCATTATATTACATGATGCACCTGTGTCTATTAAACAACGTACATTCATGTATTCATTCGATTTAATAGATGTGAAATATAGATTTATATTAATTTCTTCTACCACATTTATTACAAATATGACGGACATTCTTTTATTTTATGGTTTGTCCCGCATCTATTACAATACCTTATGATATCATGCTCTATATTATTTTTACTTTTGTTATAAATTTTTGATCTTAAATGTGATCGAAATCGAACTCCATTTTTGTAATTATTATTTCTATTAATTTTTGTTATTTTACTACAATAATTAATTAAAAAACGTTTTCTCCTTTTTTATTTTCACCAAATTGTATTTAAATATTACAAAAATATCACTAGTTTTTCAATATTTAAAAATACAATAGTAGATTGTATTACTAGGTAGTGCGAATGCGTTTTCCAAACAAGAGTTAGTTTGCCGCACGACCGCAGGGAGTGCGGCGAATAACTTGCGTTTGGAAAACGCATTCGCACTAGTAATACACACTATTTTTTGTAACAAGTGCGTAAAATTTATAAATATTTATTTAATTGTTTATTTAATCATTTATTTAACAAAGTTATAAACAAATTTAAGCTTTTTAAATAATAATTTAAAGTGCGCCATCCTCGTTGTAATACTTGTAAATTATTCTAGCTCGAAAATATAAACATAAGAATCCAACTAAAACAACACATAGGATTCCAATAAGAGCTGTCAAAATTGTAAACTTTAAAAACCTAAATAAATTGTTTTTTCTTGCAATTCAAATGATGCAATGTGTTTAAGTTGTTTTTACTATATGGTAAGTTATTTAAATTATTATTTTGATATTTTAGTGCTATAAAAATATTATATATAGATAGATATATGGATGGATTTAACTACCAATCTCACATGCAGGCGGCGTTACGGTCCAGGCTTACAAAATATTTTGTGGTCATATGTGCGGAAAAGTAGTTTCTTCTTTTATTCTATTCTAGTACAAAATTAAATATCTCTGAAAGACCTAAGTATTACATTCATGAGCCAAAAGTGAAAATCTTACCCCCACTTTTTTGGCATTTCTCGACCTACTGATTCTAAAAAAGGGAGAAAAAAAATGTATGTCTGTCTGTCGGCCGGCCGTCCGTCATTACCTACGCTGCAGGGAAAACCACTGGAGGGATTTCAAAATTTTTTTTTTCTAAAATAGGTATACTCAAGGGACAGAAAGGACGCTGTGTTTAATAACTGTACGGAAGTGTGTCAAAAAAATCATTATGTGTGTCAAAAATAGCAAATTTTCAAATTTTTGGCTTAAAAAACGTTCATTTTAAGTGATGACGAGTAGGAACATTAAATTTGGAGAAATCTTGATGGTAGGGATTGGTATGTGAGACCAAAAACTAGTTTATTGCATTATAAGTTTGTCAAAAAAATGTTGTCAAGTGTGTCAAAAGAAAGATTTTATTTATTTTTTTACCTAATTTTTTGGGAAAAAATAAAATTGTTTGTTTGAAATGAATTTTATTACTATTATTGAGAATTACTTATGGCATTATAAGTTTGTCAAAAATGTGTTGTCAAGTGTGTCAAAAGAAAGATTTTTATTTATTTTTTACCCAATTTTTTGGGAAAAAATAAAATTGTTTGTTTGAAATGAATTTTATTATTATTATTGAGAATTACTTATGGCATTATAAATTTGTCAAAAAAATGTTGTCAAGTGTGTCAAAAGAAAGATTTTTATTTATTTTTTTACCCAATTTTTTGGAAATAAATAAAATTGTTTGTTTGGAATGAAATTTTATTATTATTATTGAGAACTATGGTATTATAAGTTTGTCAAAAAAATGTTGTCAAGTGTGTCAAAAGATTTTTGTTTAGTTTTATACCCAATTTTAGAAAAATAAAATTGTTTAAAATGAAATTTTATTATTATTATTGAGAATTATGGCATTATAAGTTTGTCAAAAAATAATATCAAGTGTGTCAAAAAATGATTTCATTTATTATTTTAGCCAATTTTTTGGAAGAAAATGTAGCTGTTTTTATGACGTAAATGTAATTTAAAATGAAATTGGACATGGAAATTTTTGAATTTGTTGTAGTTTTTGAAATATTTTTGGAATTTTGAAAAAGTTTGTATTTTTGATTTTGTAATAATTTTTGCAATATTTTCAGAATTTCGGAAAAAGTTTTAATTTTTGATTTTGTAAGAATTTTTGAAATATTTTTAGAATTTTGAAAAATTTTTAATTTTTGATTTTATTATAATTTTTGGAATTTTGAAAAAATTTTCAATTTTTGATTTTGTAATAATTTTTGCAATATTTTTAGAATTTTGGAAAAAGTTTTAATTTTTAAAAATTTTTGAAATATTATTGGAATTTATAAAAAGTTTAAATATTTGATTTTATTCTAAGTTTTGGAATATTTTCGGAATTTTGAAAAAGTTTGATTTTATTTAATTTAACAATATTGTTACGAGTACAGAAAAATCTAGACGATTACGGTCACTTCCAGGAAAATAAAATCAACAAAACACAACAGAAGTACGAAGTTGTTGTTGTACATGTTCTTAGAATTAAGGTCTACACAAAACAAATGATTTTATGAATCAAATCAACGTAACGTAAAATAATCGAATATTCTAATATTTTCTCAAGGTTTCTAAAAAGTGACCGCGAAATTTCTAGAGATTAGGCAGAATGTATATAAGGAAATTACCTCTTGTAGTTTTTAATTAGTTTCATTTTAAACCTGCGATAGTGAAGTTAAAATTATAAAAGTGATCTTTAAATTAGTTTTGTGTAAAGTTATAAGTGTAATAAAGTTATAAGTTTTATTGAGTAGAAATATTTTGTGTATTATTTTCAACGTTGTGAACTGGAAATTTCTACAATAAACCGTTGGAGTTCTGAAGCTGTTGAAAGAATATTCTAGTCAGGAATATTGTTTGTTGTATTGTTTTCCTGTTGTTGTGGAACAATTAAGGTGTTGAATACTTAATAAAACCTGGTGTTTGTGCTAACTAATCCGTGATTAAACTCAGGAAGACATTGGGAATTAAGTTTGTCGAATTGTGAGTTAGGCCAATTCGAAGTAAGGTTAGAAAAACGTAACAATATTTTTGGAATTTTGATTATAATTTTCCGGCAACGTATTGATGTTTCGTGTTAGTTTTGTAATAAATTTTTAAACAGAGATAAAAAATACTTGTACTTTAACAAAGAGTTATGTTTGATATACATTGCTGCCCAAAACTAAAAACCATTTCCTCATAAAAGTTTTTTGCCGAAAACTATATACAAATCCTTAACCCAGACCGAAGTCTTGATATCTCAGAGCTGTGAGATTTCAGCCCCTCCATATTTTACGCATGTGTTACAAAAAATTATTTTGTATGCATTTGAAGAGAAACTATCTCCCATCTTCAGCAATGCAAAAAAGAAGTAAAGTTAAAAGAAAATCGAAAAATGACAAAATTTTTTCAAGGAAAACTTAACGAAAATAGTAATACAAAATTTAAAAGAAAACTAAACTTAGAAATTATACAATTGAAAATAAATTGGAAGTAATATTTCCCCGATCAAAATTTAAACATTTAACAAGATTTTTAGAAATAAAATAGCTTTCAAATGCATCCAAGTTGGAAGCTTTATTAACTTCTTTAATTAATTTAACATTTTCCAAAGAAACTCCCAAATGACATTCTGTCAAAGCATGATGTGCAATGCATGATTTTTCTGGCCGGTTAAATCTAATATGGCTTTTAGGTTCTTTAAATCTTGTTTTTACACTTCTTTTTGTTTGGCCAATATAAATTTTAGAGCAATCACTACATTTGTATTCATAGATTCCTGATTTTTCTAATTCTTCAATTTTGTCTTTTGTGCTCCCTAAAATATTTTTTAATTTCTTTTGGTTGCCGAATACTGGGAACAAATTGTGTTTTTTACAAACAGATTTTAACTTATTTATAATTTTGGGTGCAAAAGTTATTTGAAATCTCTTTGAATAATCAGGCTTTTGTTTATTTTGACGAAATAATGTTGATAAACTATGTTTTTAATTTTTGTTAGAATAATGTTCTACAATTTTGTCGATTACAGCAGGTCGATATCCGTTAATTATACCTAAATTCTTTATGTAATTGTATTCATTCATATAATTTTGTATTGAAAGAGGAAGTTTACATAAACGGTGAACCATAGAATGAAAAGCAGCCATTTTATTTTGTGAAGAACAATTGAGTCACTAGTAAGAGTGAAAGTTTAGTTTTCTTTTAAATTTTGTGTTACTATTTTCGTTAAGTTTTTCTTGAAAAAATTTTGTCATTTTTCGAAGATGGGAGATAGTTTCTCTTGAAATGCATACAAAATAATTTTGTATTTTTAAATATTAAAAAACTAGTGATATTTTTGTAATATTTAAAACAATTTTCGTTGGTGAAAATAAAAAAGGAAAAAACGTTTTTTAATTAATTATTGTAGTAATTATAATTTTCACGAAAAGTTCAAAAATTATTTTTTTTAATTATTTGTTATTTTATTTACTGCATCCGGTTCTTCTAGTTTTTTTTTAATTGGTTTTCAGTTTGATCTTTTGATTTACATATTTGTTCCGCTTTTGTTAAATTGATGTCTTCCATGTCCCGTAAACTTGATGTTAGTTCTATGTTTTTTATGGATATTATTAATTTATCTAGCAATAATTCTTTCTCCATTATTCCAAATTAGCAGTTTCTAATCAAGGATCGCAATCTGTCAATGTAATCTGTTATAATTTCTTCAGATTTTTGAAAGGTTGTAATAAATACGGCTCTTTCGTATCTTTTATTTATTTTTGGTAACATGATTTCTTCTATACGTTTCAATAATATATTGCAATCATTAATTACTTCGTTTTTCATTTTATTTGTGTAATATTTTTTCGCACACTCGTCACTCGTCAGGTGCCTTGCACTAATACTATACATATTTTTTCTTCTTCTTGTGAATGTTTTAGCGAATTTGCCGTTATGTAATTTTCCCATGCGTTTTTGAGAAATTCAATGTTCTGTTTTATGTCGCCATTTCTGATATCTATGGGTTTAGGTAATGGTATGTGTACTGAATAATTGTAATGCTTTCTATTTCCCTTTAAATTTTTTTGCATTTCATTGTTCGATGCTAGTAGCGTTTTTTTTTGTTTTAGTTCAGCTACTTTAGCTTCCATTTTTTATATTGTTTTATTTTAAAAGTTGTATAAAAAAATAAATCAATTTTATTTCAATTTTTATGTGGTATGCACCAAAATGGCTGCTATATTTTTGACCAATATTTTATTTTCAATATCACTTTTATTTCATTTATTGACTTACGGTTTGTTGAAATATTATCCGTATCTTCTATTGTATGTTTTCTTGCGATTACACTTAAATTTTTCGTTTATTTTATTTATTATTGTAACGTTTTTCCAAACTTCCTTCGAATTTGCTTAACTCACAATTCGATAACCGCAATTCTCAATCTCTTTCTGAGTTCGATCACTGATTAGTAAGCAAAAACACCAGGTTTTTTTAAGTATTCAACTCCTTGATTGTTCCACAACAACAAGAAACAATACAGCAAACGATATTCCTAACTAGAATATTCTTTCAACAGCTTCAGAAACTCCAACGGTTTATTGTAGAAATTTCCAGTACACCACAATCAAAATAATACACAAAATATTTCTACTCAATAACACTTATAACTTTATTTACAAAAACTAATTTTAAATATCACTTTTATAATTTTCACTTTACCGTCACACGTTTAAAATAAAACTAATTTTTGTCTTGCCAGACATCCCTCTTTATATACGATTTTGCATAATCTCGATCATTCGAGGTCACTTATTAGAAACCTTGAGAAAACACTAGAATATTCGCTTGTTTTACGTTATGACGATTTGATTCATAAAGTAATTTTATGTTGACCCAAGTTCTAAGAAAAACAAAAACTGCACTACTCATTTCATTCATTTGTTGTTGTGTTTTGATTTGTCTGGAAGGGACTGTAATCGTCTGGATTTTTCTGTAATCGTAACATTATTGTATATTTATTTTTGAAGACCAATGCCTGACACCATGTTTTATGTATCAAAAAGAAGATTGAAGAGGGTGACATGTGTCCCTCTATCTTTATTAATTATAAGTTTTATTTACAGGTGTTCAACCTTATTACAATATATAACAATTCCAAAGAATGAGTGGTTTAATTAAATTTCAATTTGATTAAGCAATTGTGCTAAATGATTTAATGAGTGAGATTGATAAATTTTTGAAAAAAAAAAACAATATAAACGAGTGGTATTTCGTGAGTGAAAGTGCTATAAATCTACTGTTTACATATCTCTGTTTGTATGATCGAAAAACAACATGCCTGACTGTAAACAAAAATGATTAACATAATTTAAAAATGGATTTAAAATAAAAAACTTTCGATATCAAATACCAAAAGTTTCCAATTTTAATATCAAGGTCTAGTTCAAAGGGGAGTGATAACGTTATTTTTAAAATTTATATTTTTGTGCAATAATATTTTTATTTGAATATTATTTTTTTTGGCAAACGAAATAAAAATATGTAATCTGTTTATTTAAACAAATTAAATTTCTACTGTATCTCGTTTGTATTGATTATAATTTATTTTAATTGTAAACCCATTAAAGGCACGTGAGGTACTTGGCTCGTAAAGCAAAAGGGCTTAATAAATTTAATATGATGATATTTAGTTATTTAAGCGAGATGATCTGCAACATTGGTTTGATAGATACCATCTAAATAGCACAAAAAATGAAATTCAATCGACACTTTTAAAATCGTATGGAAATCGTATTGCAATTTGCATACTAACAACTCAGAATTGAGAAAACGTCTGCTACATTAGAAGCATATGGAGCAGCCAAATTAAATACGATAGGTATGATAGATTTACTGTGCATAGTACAAAAAGAAATTTCTATACAGTCATTTACAATTGTTAATAATAAAACCATACCAATCGGAGGGTTTAACGGTTGTGTTGAATTAGGAGTTGTTAAACGGATTAATAATTTAAATATAGACACAAAAAATAAATTCATTATACAAAATAAAGATGTTGTTACGTTTTTCCAACCTTACTTCGAATTGGCCTTACTCTCAATTCGATAAACGCAATTCCCAAATCCCTTCCGCGTTCGATCACTGATTAGTAAGCAAACACACCATGGTTTTATTAAGTATTCAACACATTAATTGTTCCACAACAACAGGAAAACAATACAGCAAACAAAAGTCCGAGCGGCAGTATGTCCGCTAGAAATAGGTAGATTTCGAGATCAGACAGTTTTGTGTACAAGTAGAATCATGATGTATCAGATTAGTTTAAACAAACAAACTAATTACAAACAGATATCGAACAAATTTTAAAAAGAAAATTAGCTACATATAAGCAAAACTACATCTATGCAATTTTGCAACATACAAATATTAAATCTACCACAGAACATATGTGTGACAATGTATATGACACCATATGAAAAACACACGGCAAACCTAATTTATATCATACGTCGTGCAATTACTGCGAAATATCATAATAGTTTATTTCTAAGAAAAAAAATTAATTCCTTCTGTTCCAATCTTTTTAATTTTTTTTATTGATTGTTAAAAGGTTTTGCAAATTTTTGTTGTTGTTGCAAAACTTTTTGTTGAAACCGAAAAGTTAAAAACCTCTAACTGCAGATGGTTTATAATTAAAAGAAATGGATTAAAATGTTTCAAGATTCTAAATTTATGAAGTTTTGAAAAATATTAGTATCCAAACGGCCGTTATATACAGTTAAAAATAAGCTAAATCTGTAATGCAAATTGCTATACATATAGGTCCTATGGAAGTCAGCATTATAAAACAATGCAAAGCTTGCTTTAAAAATAAATTTAATGCTCTTTGCATTAGCAAGTTGTTTTTAATCTTCAAGAGTACCAAGTTGTTTTCAAACTTCTACTATTAGTATAAAAAATAAATTATGATAGTTGTGGTAGACCAGAAACTAGACTGATCCACCCCATTGAGACAAAGACCCAAACAAACGTCCATGAATACACAATCGTTCAACAAAAACCATTGTCCCAAATCGACTATAATCAGACAATTAAACCTTTCTATTAATTCTCAGTCTATAATACTAAACTCAATTTCAATTAATTTCCATACAAAGTATTCCTAAAATCAAATTAAATAAAAAACATTAGACTAAAAATCTTTCCCAGAAAAAATAACACAATGTGTTTTTTATGTCCACATTTCAATTAACAAAACATTACAAACAATTTTCCAACCATGCAGCCGTTGCACAAATGTCTATAACCCAAAGTCCAACTTGTAACAATCTGAAGTCCAAAATACAATCCAAATAAATTGCAATCCATTCAAATAAATTTTCCATTATCAAATCAAAAACAACAACAAGTCAAATTAACCAATTTCAAACAATAGTTCCATTGAACATCCGTAATTTAAATCCATACCACAAGCGCGGACTCAAATTTTAGAGGAAAGTAATAAAAAACTCAAACAACTAATTTCAATCCAAAACAAAAACAACAAAACTTATTTCTTTTTATTTCTTTTATGAAAAACGATTTCCTATAGGTTAATTGGTTTTACCCAAAACAAATCATTTCAATAAATACTATTAACTTTTCCGTTCAAAAGACATTCTTACGTGATCGGTCGAAATGTATATTTTTAAATAATCGCGGGGAAATCCAGTTCCCAACAATTTAAGTTTAAAGTGTGTGAACAGGCGCAGCGGTAAAAACTCCGAATTTATAATAGATTACTCCCTGAAGTAATTCTCTATATTAAGTTATGTAAATTAAATCGCTTTAAACTCAAGCAACAAGTGTTTAAATAAATAAAACCACCTATATTTACAAGTGTTCCTTTGAGTTTTATTTTATTAAGTGAGTGATTTTGAGAATCATCACCTGGAGAACACGACGAGTAAGTACCTCCAACCTTTATATAAATATTTGTGGTAACCCCATAATAATTTGGGGACACACCACATAGTACAGTTGTACTAAAATTTGTGGTTTTGCATTAGAATTAGTTTTATTAATGCATCATTTGCTTTGCATATTGCAAAGTTTGCATTAAAAATTGCAGTAACTTTTTCAACTGTGTAACGGTTTTAAAAAAATAAGCATTTTAAGGTTCTCCATGTAATGAGAGTAAACAATCTCAGAGCTTTTAACTCTACTCGGCTTTTATTCGGAGTTATTTGACTTTAACGGAAAAGGGAAAATTTAATGGAAAATGGTTAGGTGTTGACATTCTTGAAAAATGACAAACCTGTGTTTTGGTCGTATTGAGTTAAACTTAAAAATAATCGACTCTATATACGAAAAAATACTAATTCATTCCGATGCGTCTAAAGATATGGGTTACAATGTTGCCTTATACAGCAAGGAAAGCCAGTTTGTTTTAAATCGCGAAGCTTAACAGAAATGGAAAATAACTATGCTTAAGTGGAGAAAGAATTACTACCTATAGTTTTTGCCGCATGTAAAAATTTAACCAGCTAATTCGCGGTCGTGCAATAAATGTACAAACGGAAAACAGATGTACAATGAGAATTACGGCGAATGAAATTACGCTTATTAAACATATGTTCCTGGAAAATATTTATTTGTTCCAGATCTCTTATCAAGAAATTTTGATACAGATGAAAAAAAAATTGATTTATTGAGGAAATTGAAAAAGATTCGGTTCTTAGTGAATTAAAAATGACTTTGATCAATGGTTGATTCAAGCCCTGGCGGAAAAAAATCTATGAAAAACTATGAAAAATTCAAAGAAATTCAATGAAAAGCTGTGAAACGAAAAGTCATAGACAATAATAATTTTTCATAGAAAATAATAGGAACAAATATAATTTTTCTACTTCAAGCTACGAAAATGTCATTTTAATATATAGTAAAACCTATGTGAAAGGGAAACTTTTTCTAAGTAGTGACTGAAAATATTTTCAGTCACTAGGACTGAAAGTAAATAAGTTTCGGTGGTCGCCTACAGATGGTGGTTATTTAAAGGATTGAATAAATAATTGAATATTTGAGATTGAATTTGATTTACTGTTTCTGTTGATGTGTTTATTTCTGTCAATATCGCAGTATTTTGAAGGGATTGAATATTTTGATCGAATCGAATCGAAACTAATCATTATATCAATGTACGCAAAAAGAGACGTTTTCACCACTTGTATAAAAATCTACTATTTTTTTAGGAAAAAGTATGAATTTCTCTGCTAAAGTAGGTCTTTGAAAAATGAAAAACTATGATAAAACTATGACTATGAACATTTAACAATTAACAATTATGTTGTTAACAATTATGAATTTATCTGAAAAATTATGTTTATGAACTATGAAAAACGAAGAAAAAATCTGAATATTGAGCAAGTAAAATTTTTTCGAATCCTATTTTATTTCGGTGTTCAAAATAGCGATTTTTGTAAATAGGTAGATTAGGTTCTCTGCATGATAAATATGAAAACCAAATTTGGCGGAAACTCAAAAGTTACAAAAGTCAAACAAAGTTTCTGAATATTCCGAAAAGGTTCCGTTGCGTTTTAACAAAAGCATATAATAATCATTTAATGTCAGTTACACCTTAATCTGTTAGTTAATCACTCAGTTTTGAAGCAGATTAGCGGAGCTTCATAATTTGAGAATTTAGTAAAAATCTAAATTTAGTTTAAATCTCAAAGGGGGCCAATGTGAAGTTGAAAGTTTGACACCATATAACTTTGGCCACCGCATTTGCGCACAATTTGTTTACAAATGCAAAATGATGCAAAGGATCCAATCTTTCCATTTATCTATAAAAACAATCTTGTTGAAACCAGGGTAAAATAGGAGCAATTGTGAGCTTTTTTAAAAATTTATGATGTATGCCAAAATTTGTGTTTGGTATTATATATTATTTTAGCATAAATCTTATAGAATCTTACAAACTTTGAATGTAATTCGGACATAAAGTTTCTTTTTACTTTCGAGTGTTTCTTTGATTTCACTCTGAAGCAAAAAAGTCCTTCTTTACGCCCTTAATACATAATTAGCTATTTCGCCCGCCCTTATGTTTACGGTGAAATTTAAAATCTAAGTAGGTAATGCTATGGTTTTAATGTAAACTGTTTTTACGTAAACTGAATGAAGCAATCAAATCATATTGGAAATTGAGAGATGAAATATTTTTAGAGGATATTGTAATTTTCTTACATGATTGAATTATAGTCCTTAATTTGTTTACATATAGAAACTTCATACAAACTAGGCAATTTACGTAACAGGAAATTTATCAAATTTCATTTAAACATTGAGTTAATAACAAAAATATTTATTTCGTGAACTTCGATAATCGTACAAGAAGAATAAACTTGACTTACGTCATAGAAATCGGTGCGGTTGAATGGCTATGTCATTGAAAATGTAGAAACGCATGAAATGAGAAAAATTTATCTGAATTTAATTTTATAAACAAGTTTTTGTGTTTTTATTGAGATAACAAAAATTGATAACTATATTGCATGTAACAATATTTACGATATTGTTTTAATTTAAAGAATTTAAAAAACAAACGATAGTTGGTTGTGTTTACTATGCGGAGGCCTCATATCGTCGCTTTAATAATGAAATAACGTATGCCATATATACGTTGTTATTATATAATGGGTGCGCTGCATTCCCCATAAGGATGTTTATAAAGTGGCATTTTAATATTTTCCAATTTTTTTATAACTGGGGGTGAAAAGTAATATATTGTTAATTAACGTACATGCAAATTTGAATTTGGTTAAATATTGAAACCGCGTAAATACATGTACGATATTCTAATTCCTACAGAATAATAACTTGGGTAAAATCATTGTCGTATATATTACATACATTACGATCGCCACACGAAATGGTAAATCTAAAATATTGTATAAGCATCATTCATGACTACATGATAAACCGGTTCATATAAATAAAAAATTGTAAGAATATCATGCGTTAGTTCAATAATAATTTATTTTAGGCTTAATCGTACTTCTATGCAAAAGGAAATAACGTATATGAAATATGAAATAACGTATAAGGCACCTGATTGACTTTTCACCTCTTTTTAGGTAGAAAAGCCAGCAGGTACCAATGTGAAATTTTAATATGTTGTGGGGAAATTAGTCAAGATTAATTGGTAGAAATTTTTTTTACAATATCTTTATTCATTCAATAGTGCTGCCGAGTTTACGAAAATCAGAAAATCGAAAAATCTTTAAACCCAATTATCTCGAAACTACACTTTTGCGAATACGTTGTTTCATTATTAAAGCGACGATATATATGTATTAAAAAATAATATACAGAAATATTTTATATCATATATGCGGGTTACAACGTTATAATGATTAGAAAAAATCGTATGATAAACATAAAATTTTTAACCAACTCTTATTGACTTTAATAATCAGGATGGTTATTAAAGTGGTAATAATAGCTGGCAATAAACAGAATATTTATAAGGATTTTTACACTGCTGCCCACTTCATTTCTTAAAATATTTTCTTAGCTTACTGGACAACAACACATATGGCTTGATGGAAGTAAGATTTTAATTTTGTTTTCAGATTGATTTGTTAACTTCCGGATGTGTTACCAAAGCTTGATAGTCCAGGTGAAGCCAGGTGATTTATCACTCCAGTTAAATTTTTTTAGTTTTCATTGTAATAGGACCAAAACAATTATACTATTATTTTGATAGTCAAAGAGAACCAAAGAAATGTTTACTTAATATAATAGCAGATAATAAGAAAAGCATAATAAAATGATACAGACAACAAAAAAAATTTCGTAATATTTACAATTTTGATATCAGAAATTTTATTGCATCTAACAATGTACAAACTGTAACGATTTACAAAATATTTCATTTGAAAATAAAAACAAATACGTAAAAATAAATGTTTCTATTTTATTGGCTGTCCGTGGTCCATTAATCACATAAAAGGTGATACCCTTTTGCGATTATACATATTTCAAATTATAATATTTATATTTATAAAAAAAAATCTATACACAATTTTTATGATAACCCGTCCTACAAAACTGAAGTGACCCCTGAATTTTTTTAATTCTTGTTTTTAACTTGAACGTTTCTTGTATCTTTTTCTCATAAGCTTCCCGTTTTTATTTAAACCGAGCACTTGCAATCGAGAATTCGAATTAGAAAGTGTATTTTGTAAAATTTAAAAAAAAAGCAATGTGAAAAACGTGAATTGAATAATTTTACAAAAACAGTTTATTTATGTTACAAAAATTTACAAACATTATTTCTAAAAACTTAACTTTTTCTGTGATTAGAATGTTTAATTGTTAAGTGATTTATCAATAAGAAAAAATAATTATATATCTTGATAATTAAATATAAAACTTAATGGTGATTTGTGATAGAATCAATAATCAAAGTTATTTAAATTTATTAGAAACTAAAAAAGAGTTCAATATATATTGTAAAAACTGTGAAGGAATATCTAGTTTTGCTGAATTATTATTTAGCTTTTGTGAAGGTAAAAATATTTTTAAAAATATGGATTCAACATCAATCGTGTAGTGAAATCTAAATCTAAAGGGTGGGCCATTTAAAATTTTAAATTTGAATCGGCTATAAAAAAAACTAATTATAATTTTTTCAAATTTTTGGTTTTATTGGAAAGGTTGAACTTTGTCATTTAATAATGGAACACAATATCATTTATGACCACCACGACTGGCTCGGCAGTACCTCATCCGATCAACCCAATTTTTCAGTACATTTTCAATTGTTTCGGGTCGAATCTCTTCAATGGCAACTTCGATTTGATGTTTCCTTAATGTCTCTCCACGAAAAATAATCCAAAGGGCTCAAATCACAGCTCCGAGGCGGCCAATTGACATCACAATTTCGGCTGATTATTCGATTTTCAAAAACAGTTCGTAAAATATGGATGGTTGCGTTGGCTGTGTGACATATGGCCCCGTCTTGTTGAAAGCATATGTCATCCATGCCATTTTCTTGAATTGAATGCCATTCTCTTGACAATCGAAAATGTACTGAAAAATTGAATTGATCGGATGAGGTACAGCCGAGCCAGTCGTGGTGGTCATATGAATGATATTGTGTTCCACTATTAAATGACAAAGTTCAACCTTTCCAATAAAAGCAGAAATTTGAAAAAATTATAAGTAGTTTTTTTTATAGCCGATTCAAATTTAAAATTTTAAATGGCCCACCCTTTAATAAAAGATTCGTCAAGAACTATGATTTTAATTTGCCAAATTTGTTTTATATTTTTAGTTTGCTTAAAGATGACTTCTATTTCTCAATGTGCTTTTACTACATTTAAAATTCGGGCTGATCAAAAAAAAATGGCACCTGCTCGTGTTATAAATAACGAAGAGAAACCACAAACCTTTTTCCTCAGTGAAAAGAGTAAAATAAGCTTTTAAATATAGTAAATTTTTGTTACAATCTTATTTTTTATAGATCTGGAATTTACACCTGCTAAGTATAATAGCAAACTAATGAAAAGTATTTGGGGTTTATACAATCGTTATTCTCCTCATAATTTCAAGAAAAATAATGAAAATGAAAATCTATATTTGGTTTTTGGGCAGCAACAATCGTGAGTTTCTAAAGTTTTCTTATTCATTTTTTATCATTACTCTTTTAAACAAATTTTCTTTAATTTCAGTTATGTTGCTGCCTTGCAAGCCATTTCTAAAAACATAGAAATGGAAAATGTTGAAGACTTTTTCAAGTGTTCAGCATCAAGAAGTCTATAATATTTTTGGCTACATTTTTTTATTAAATATATAATAAAACTTTACTGTTTATCTTATATATTATAATTAAATAGATTGTATGAAAAGAAAAATGCTATTGTTTGAAGATGTTGAGCAATGTAGTACTATAATTATTTGAAGTCCAGTGCGTACTAAATTTTCGATCGATAATAAAATTAAAGAAGTACATAATAATAATTGGGAAATAGTTCAAAAACCAAATAAAAATAAACATGTGGTTCGTCTCAATTGATGAGTTAGGTTTCAATAAATCAAGTTTTAATTAGTACAAAATCGGCATTAGTTTCGGTTTAGAGTACAGTGAATTATTCGTGTATACTAGCAATTTCACGAAGATTCAACAACGTTTTGACTTGACCCCTTTTAATTTTGATTATTTTTTGTTTATAGATAGTCTTTGATAAATAAAAAATACAAGTTCTCTTAGAATTTTTTTTTTCGACCAGGGATCTTCACAGGGTGCCCCTCAATTTTTTGTTATTGATGTCAGTGCATTTTGACGAGCGATTGTAGAAAAACTACTCAATCGATTTTCAAAAATGATATGTCGTTGAATAGGTATTAAAACCATGGTATAACGAATATAAGGTATTCTTGACAGCTAAACGAAAATTTTGTGTGACGTCATCCGGCGTAAATATAAAAAAACAAAATATGTTTTAATTTGAAAATTAGAGAAAACATAATTTTTACGTTATGGTTTTCCTTATTTTTTTCATTAACAATTTGTTTATTAAGTTTTCTAACTCTAAAGAACATTTTGCAGGGTAGAAAATTCGACGTCTACGCCATGCTGCAGGGGTAATGCAGACAGAATTAGGTTGGTGTATCGGAGACAAGCAGAGAAAAACTGCTTAGTCTATTACGCTACATCACTGCGAATTGGCGCCTTAAAACTTCTTATAAACTTAACATCATAACAGAACCATTAACGAAAATTTGGGTTGGGACTGAGGTTAATACCATCACTCCGAAAAAAAGCTTTGTTAAATTTGATAACCAAAAAAGGAATACCAGACACTAACAAAACAACAGAAGTTTTACCTGGACGTGAGAAAGAACCAAACTTCCGAATCGGAACGTGAAACGTGTGCAGCCTGATCGCTAATGATGCTTTAATAAGCCTAGAAACAGAGACTGAGAGGCATAGGATGGATATCATTTCTCTGCAAGGAATTAGACAGCCAATAATCGGAAAACAAAACTCGAATAGTCACTCTTTATGCAGTAGTGGTCATTCTTCTCGAAAAGAATTTAGTACTGGTTTCCTTGTTGGTGCACGCATACAAGAAGCCGTGTTGAAATTCATCCTGGTCAATGAGAGGATTTGCTACTTAGGGGTACGCGGTACATAAAACAATATTTCTCTTATTGCCTTGCATGCACCTACTGAAGCTAAGACCGTCAATATTTTCTACATAGCCCTGGAGGAGGTTATGAAATCAACACCAACAATGATAATGGTGAGAGAATGACTGAGTTTGCATTATCAAATAATTTGAGAATTGCCAGTACTTTCTTTTCGCATCGATCGATTCATAAGCAGACTTATGTTTTTAAACCGATTTTAAACCGTTCCTTTATATGTGCAAATATTGGAAGTAACCACTTCCTTGTATGTTCTAAGATAAGGTTCCACTTTCAACGATCAATTCAACGATCTTTTACTCATTAGAGTATTTAAAATTTTGTCTTTTAAAGTCCAATCATTTTCAGTGAAGTGTAAGGAACAAACTATCTTATAATAAATACGAACATTTTCTTTTCCCACATGATTCTATCCACTACAAATTGATTTATTTTTCTGGAAATTAAAAAACCTTATGTTTTGAGTATGATTTTTCACATTTGTTGAAAACTTTTGGTTTAAACGTAGTTCGGCATTTAAATTTGTATATGTTTTAATAGTAAAACAAATACTAAAGTTCATTAATTAATGAATGAATTAATTTCAATCATTTCATTAACTAATAAATTAATTTATAAATCATACTAAATATATTTTTAATTTAAAAACAATAGCTTTTCTCATTGATAATAACAACAAACGTATTATATAAAACTCTGAGTGACGTCAATCAAAATCAAAATGGCATCGCTGTCACTCTAGTGAGAATACCTTATTTTCATTTTACCATGTATTAAAACAAAGTTTTTAAAAATGTACACTGTTAATTTTTTGAAATAATTTTTTAACGGTGTAACATAAGAAAAAAACGGTGTAATTGAAAATGGCATAGCCTTTTTTTTTATTTTTTTTTTAACTAAACTGAAGCTTATTTTATATCTAACCACTTGTGAAAGTTTAGGAGATGCGTTATTTTTTGTTTTAAAGATAAAATTCGTTGTGCATATGACTGTCGGGAATCAGTTTTTTTTGTTCTGAAGGAAAATTATAAAAATGGCGTTATAAACTAAGAGATTTTTTTTTTATGTTAAATATCAAATATTTTATTATTAGATGAACTTTTTAAAATATTATAAAGATTATATATGTAGTACAATAAAGAAAATAAATACAATTGTTAAAAACGATTTACGTATTTTGCAAACAGAAGTTTCTTTTGAATAGGAAAACAGTTCTGCAATTATTTTCTTTGTATTAGATGGCTTAAAAAATGAAATGTTTATTTGTCACTTTTAGTAATCACTTGTCACTCTTATAAAAAATAATTTGACAGTCTCGACTGCAAACAAAAAAACCGTATAAATAACAAAATCTGTTTATGTTCGTATTATGTTATTATGGTCATAAAGTAAAACATTGTATTTTAACATTAAATTACAAATATTTTATTATTGAATAAACTTTTTAAAGTATCATACAAATTATATATGTAGGTTAAAGAAAATAAATATAGTTATTAAAAATTATTTACTTATTTTACATTTAAAAGTTTCTTTTAAGTTGGAAAACATTTTTGCATTTGTTGTCTTAGTATCTAATGGTACAAAAGAATGAAATTTTTGAGTTCCACTTATAGTAATCACATTTTTATATCGATTTTGTAATTTTTTTTTTGTTAATTGATATTCATTTTTATCGGCGTATCCAAAGTTCATGGTAGATTTCCATTTTAAAGCCCATTCGAAAAGTTTTTTTGGTGTATCAATAATATCTTTGCTCCCTATACTATAACGGTGTGCAGCACGCTTCAGTGTACCACCAATTCCATCACAAGGTCCCTTTCCATGGCTGGTAGCATGAAAATGCCATTCTGCATCAACCTTAAAGTCTTTTTTATGGTGGCATAAGTTAATTAGGTTATGTTTATTTTTGTATTGAGAAGGTGCACCGTCAGTGTTATAAATTATTTTCGTAATATTAGAATTTATATGCGTTTTGATGAATTCAATAAGTTTTGTAATGAAAAGATGGACTGTAGTACTGTTGTGATCGTTTATATCCGAAATGAGTATAAAACTTAGGTGCTGTATATATTCACTTGCGGCACTTTTAAAATAAATGACAAATGGATGAATAGTAGCTTGTGAATTATTATAATAATAGCCTTGAGCCACATCCTGAATTATGAAGCCGTAGTTTTCAGAAAAATCCTCTTGAACGAAGCACTTCCTATTTCTAATTTTTTTTTTCCTCAATGAATGTAGATTGCTGTTTTGCTATGAAGTTGTGTGGTATCAAAATTTGTAAACGGTAAATAAATTTTTTCATAAATTCTTCTACAGTTTCAATTAAAGTATCCAAATTGCATCGATCAGTGGTATTCCATTGTTGATATTTGACTTGAAGGATTCCTTTAACGTCAAAATCATTTAGTAATTTTTCTTCCAGTTGTTGAAGTTTTTTTGAACAATCATTGCACTTCAAAGTATGACAATCTTCTGTTAATTCACCACATGAAACAAAGTCAATTAATGTTTTATAATTCTGGAAAGCAGCATCAGTAATTCAAGACATCTTAGAGTGTTGAATCATTAGTTTCATATTTTGATGTATGGTACACACGCACACATTATGAACTCCTTGGGATAATTTTATACATTCTTGTGGTCGAAGGGACGTGAATTTAGTAAATCCTATTTTCACATCAGGAAACTTATTTTTAAACTCCACATAAGCTTCATTTAATGTACATAGCGATAAGCGCTTTTGTGTTTTTATACGCTCATCTCCTTTTTTAAAAGATATTGCATCTCGTTTGCCTGGCAATAATCTACTGATTTCATCACTTTTATAGAACTGCTCCACAACATTTATATCTGTTGTGGATACACCTCTTTTATCCGTCGCAGATGAATGCTGAAAATTATTTTTATGTAGAGTTTTACTTTTTTCAACCAAATGACGCGTAGCATTACTGTTGTTTGTTATTATAATTATATTGTTATTACAATTATATTATTATATTTAAAAATATAATAATTTATATTATTATATTTAAAAAAAATTCTACTTGAAGCCGTATTTTTCATTTATCAAAGGCTATCTATAAACTAAAAATAAACCAAATTAAAAAGGGTCGAGTCAAAATGTCGCAAAATTTTGCTGAACTTGACTGAAATTGCTTTTTAAAAAGTTCATTTAATAATAAAATATTTGATATTTAACATAAAAAAAAAATCTGAATCTAAAAATCGCCATTTTTATAATTTTCCTTCCGAACAAAAAAAACTGATTCCCGACAGTCATATGCACAACGAATTTTATCTATAAAACAAAAATAACGCATCTCCTAAACTTTCACAAGTGGTTAGATGTGAAATAAGCTTCAATTTAGTTTTAAAAAAAAAGGCTATGCCATCTTTTTTTGAATTACACCGTTTTTTTCTTATGTTACACCGTTAAAAACTATTTCAAAAAATTAACAGTGTACATTTTTAAAAACTTTGTTCTAATACCTATTCAACGACATATCATTTATGAAAATCGATTGAGTAGTTTTTCTACAATCGCTCGTCGAAATGCACTCACATCACAAAATAACAAAAAATTGAGGGGCACCCTGTGAAGACCCCTGGTCGAAAAAAAAATTCTAAGAGAACTTGTATTTTTTATTTATGAAAGACTATCCATAAACAAAGAATAATCAAAATTAAAAGGGGTCAAGTCAAAATTTCCCAAAAATTTGCTGAACTTGCGTAAAATTGCTCTTACTTTTGCCAAACGGTTTTATTGATTTCAATCAAACTAATTTTAGAAAAAATTTCAACTTCTTTCGCTAAACACAAAACTATGCTAATTTGGTCTTAATTGTTAAGAATAAAAAGAAGTCGCACGACAATTTTAAATGATTTTCTGAGACTGGTCCGAAAAATTGTTAAATTTGTTGCAGAATAATGGTTTTTCTCTTTATAAATAAATTTAATTACACAAAGCGGCATTTCTGCGAGTTCCTACCAGCTGATTCCTAACGGAATTGCAACCTACAAACTTGATGGTATTGGGTGACATAAACATAAATATCCTAAACCAGCCAGAATCATCCTCTGAGTATCTGAGTATCTTTTTATGATGTCAACCTTTGGAGTCGACTCGTTGATTAATGAAACCACCAGACCTGCAAGTGGTACTTGCATCGACCACATTTTTAATCGTCAATCGTTGGACTGTATAGATTTACCCTAACTACTGAAGTCCTGAATTGAAACGTAACAGATCACGCTTGTCTTTGCTTAAACATCCAATACAATACTAATGTTTCGAATACTAAGGATGACTTGTCTTGTACTTTCAAAGAGGTAATTGATAAACTAAACAGGGCGCTTGCTAAAGAAAATTGGTCTATAGTTTTTGCGGAGAGTAATCCTTCATTTGCGTTTGATGAGTTCATGAAAATTCTAACTGCGAACATAAACAATTATCGTAAGAAACTTAAAGTTAAGCATAAAACTAAAAAACTACAGCCTTGGCTCTCCGATGATTTATACACAAAAATTCAAAAAAAAAATGTTCTCCAAAAAAAATTAAGAAACCCGGCTGTTCTCTTTGCTTACGAAATGAATATTTGGTTCTAACAAAAGAAATTAAAAAGCTAGTGAAAATTGAAAAAGATAATTATTACCGAAACAAATTTATTAAATATGGGAAAGATATCACAGCTCAATGGAGATTGGTCGAGAACATCCTTGGTAGTTCCAAAACTAAAAAGGAACCAATCACAAAGATAGATTGGAATAATGGCTTAATCACAGAACCCGCAGAAATTGCACAATGCTTTAATGATTTCTTTCTTAATGCGACATATGATCTTAGAACTAAAACCAATAGGCGCATAGGTATACAGTTTTTTGAACAGGAGATGTTTAACCCAAAAACTTTCTTTTTCATCCCTGCTACATCACTGAATTGCTTTCAAGCATATCCCAGCTCAAAAACAAACACTTGCGTGGATGTGATGGACCTGATAACATTACTATTAATGCGGTATTTTCCCAGAAAGTTTAAAAAAGACTTTAATTGTTCCCATTCACAAAAAATGTGATAAGGCATTGGTGGAAAATTATCGCCCAATTTCATTGCTGTCTTCTATTAGTAAAATTTTTGAAAAAACTCTTAAATCAAGGCTAGTAACATTTCTAAATATGTCAGGCTTCTTTAGTGGGGCTCAGTTTGGGTTTAGGGAAAATTATGATACAGAAAATGCGCTGATAACATTTCTAAATCGAATATTTGCCAGTATAAATTAGAACAAGTTCACTGCTAGCCTGTTTATCGATATCACTAAGGAGTTTGATATGGTCGACCATGAACTTCTTCTTGATAAACTCCATAGAATTGGGTTTCGTGGATGCATCAATTCCTGGTTTCGCTATAGGACTACCTAGGTTTTGCTAGGACATACCTCTCTAATAGACAACAAGCTGTAAGAATTTTATCACACGTTAGTTCCTTTGGCAACCTATCAACTGGAGTTCCACAAAGCTCAGTACTGGGGTCTATATTATTTTTAATATATATAAACTCAATCTTCAACATTGTTCTCCATGGAAAAGTTACAGGGTTTGCTGACGATCTAGCCTGCACATATGAAGGTTCAAGCCAGGATATACTCGTAGCCTATATAAACAGCGACTTGAAAAAAATAAGAAATTGGTTTGATTTTCATTCCATGTCACTAAGTTGCAAATCCAAAGTCATGTTCTTTAAAAGTAGTAACATTGATAACACCGTGATCTACCATCAGTCATCACCACTTATGTGATGGGATTGCATGCAATGATTTTTGCACAGTTATTGAAGCAGTTAACACCTTCAAATATTTGGGTATCACGATTGATAATCAGCTCAAGCGGAAATTTCATATTGATCACATCAAGGGTTATCTGTTCTGTGCAATTAGAAAGATGTACCTTTTAAGATCAGTATGCTCATCCACCATTTTAAAAATGTGCTCCCATGCACTAATAGGCTCAAAACTTCAATACTGTCTAACGGCATGGGGCTCATCATCTATTAATCATCTCTATTCGATTATTAGAGCTCAAAAGCATGCAGTCCGACTTATATATGGCAAAAATAAAACAGACCCGTCTTTATCTCTTTTTCGATTAGCGAATATTGGCGAATGTTGGTGCTAAAATTATTTTTTACATTCAGTAACAACACAAACCTTAGAATGGTTAAAGCATACAGTATGAGACAAAGAAATTTCTCCGAAGTACCTAGAGCGAACTCAGAAATATGTAGAAAATGCTTCACAGCTATGGCGGTTTTTTTTAACTCTCTGCCATCTGAGTTAAGAGCAGTAACGTCTCTGGCTATATTTTTAGTATCTCTTAAAAAGTTCCTCATTACAACTGTTAATATGGAACAATTTTTTATTTTTTTTTGTCTGCTGTTGTTCTGATGCAGTTGTATAATAACTGAGTATGAACTAATGGGGATGATATTGGTTAATGTTTAATGTTAACTTGCGTATAATTCGCCACTAGCTTGGATTTTTGAATTCGAACTACAGAATTATACATAAACAGAAATTTTCAATCTAAAAAAAAAAAAAGAAAAAAAAAATAGTCCGAGCGGCAGGATGTCCACATGAAAAAGATTAAAAAAAAAACTTATATCTCTAACTTTTATTTATATTACAATATTATCATAAAGAATATTTCGCGCCATTTCCAAATTTCCCGAATTTTTATATATTAAATGCAAATTAAATGCTGCGTCAAGTCGTAAGTTTAAGTATTTTGAATGCTTCTGATACAACCCATCACTGTCGTAATCATATTCTAGTACTTTGTTATAGTGCAAAATAGCTAGGTTTGACATCGAAAACTGTTGATAAAAACGTCCAAAATTATAATCAACTTCATATTCTGGTTGATTTTTTCTTAATTCCTTGTATTTGTAAAAAAAACTAATTGCTTCTTTTAGTAAGGTATGCTTTTTTGCCATGCACTTTTGGCATGCTAGTTGGCCAATCGATACTCCACATAATAAAGCAGCCATTGCACAATTTGTTTTCTTATAAACCGACAAATAATCATTCAAAGCATATTTATATGAGCCAACCATTAAAAAATAATTTGCTTGGAATAAATGAACTAACGTATGCGGTGGATCTTTTCGATTCAATACTCGAATTAAAAACCGACTGTATCGTAAGTCTTCAATAGTTTGAGTTATAACATTAAAGAGATTCCACACCTTTTTATTGTTAAAATATTTCGCTAAAAATTCTCTTATTAATTTATATGAAACTTCAGCATCTCTATTCATTATCGAACTTTGTAATGCGTAAAACTCGATTTCTGCCATATAAGGTTGAAAGTTCTTTGATGTTAATGCTAAAAATGCTAGCTTTTGTGTCATGTTATACCTTTTCAATTCGGTTGCGATCTGCAAAAGATGAAGGAACAGATCCCATTCTAACTCTAGAGTTAAGTTATCAGTGTATTCTTCTTTTAGTTGACTTGATGTAGTATTTGTCGACAATTTATTTGATGCAACTGTAAATTCTGGTTCATCATTGTCATCAATATTCTGGGATCTTATTTGTCTATGTTCTTTTATTGAACGAAATTTTCGTCCGATTATTTTAGAAAGAACCGCTACTAGCATCATTTCTTCACGATTTCTTAATTTAATACAATGACGTGATATTAAAAGTAAACCAACTTCCAATAATTCGTGTTGAAATTTTGCTTCACGTAATATGAAACATCGTTCATATAATAATTTTGGATCGAGAAGATCAGTTTCTAAATTTTGTTCTAATACTTTTAAAGCTTCCATATCTAATCCTTGTTGTTTTAATAACGCAGCTAACACTAATCGTGCATCTAAATGCTGTGGAGCTAATTGCACGACTATTTTGTATGATTTAATTGCATTTTCTATTTCACCGATGGCGCGATAACAATCCGCATGTCGTAGCCAAACCGCAGCCAAAGAAAAATTTTTACTGTTTACTAAAGGAATTAATAGTTTTAAAGCATTTGAAAAGCAACGTTCTTTCATTAAAGCTTCTGCTATATCTAAATGACAGTCTCCGGCATCTTCAACATCTATAAATTTGATTGCATTGTCGATAATATAATCTAGTATCTTAAACGATTTTAAATGAATCAATGACACAATTAGTTTGGTACGAAAATCTAAAATAATATCATCAGGAATAACGATCTGCTCAACATTATGACTAAGATCTCTAGTTGTTTCATCGATTATTTCTTCAATCGTTATATCAAATCCGATATATTGGGATAAAATATCTAAAACATTTTTATAATTATTATTAAATATTTGCAATTCACATAATATATTAATATCTTCCATTTGAAATAATTCGGGAACTCTATCGTAAGCAATTGATAATGAATGTAACGCTTTTTCATAGTTATTATCTTTACTAAACTTCTCTGCAACAGTTTTGGCTGTTTTTAATAAAAACGCACCACTTTCTTTTGGTATAAATGTCAACATTTTATAGGTACAACGAAATGCAAGTTTATCCAAACCGATACTCTCGAGTAGTTGGATTCGACGAATACGAATATCAATATTTTTTGTATTTCCTTTTATTGCTTGAGTTAAACGAGAAATGGCTTGATTTGTGTTATGTTGCTCTATGGATTGTTCAGCGAGTCGTATCCATAGATCTGTGTCACCTAATAATTAAATAAAAAAAAATCAGTTTGTATACAAGAAGTTGTTGCTAGAGAACTAACCTGGATTTAAATGCGCTGCAATCAATGAAAATTGCATACATTTTTCTGGGTCCGTTGTTTCATAAATTTGTGCAAGTGTTAAAAATGGCTCAGGTGCTAATGGAACCTGTCGAATTATTTCGAAACAAGCTTGTTCAGCTAACTTTGTATCACCACGAGCGAAACATAAGTTCGCTTCTCCCATCAAACCCATTAATGCTGGTGGTAAAACTGACCGCTTTCGTTTTTGCCGTTTTACTATATCATCATCCTTCCTAGAGCTTGATGCACTCTGTAAATTTTCCCCATCATTTTCTTTGGGTGTTTTGTCTGTTTCCAGTGTTACTTCATTTAAATTCTCATCATCGTATTCATCAATTTCAATATTATCATCATTTCTTCCAATTTGATTTTTATATTCAGTAAACGTCAATTCCCCATTGATCAATTTTTTTATCAAAATCTCTTCATCTTCATTAATCAATAAATCATCAAAGTTGTTTTTTATATTATTATTTTCAAGTATGGAAATAGAATCAGTTTCAATAAACTGTGACAACTCGTCTGCAGGCACATCAAGTTCATCAAGAACTTCTATTTCAACTGGAACAGATTCCATGTCGTAAAAACCAGATGTATCCATTTGAACAACATCATTCGAAGTCATTTTTTACTACACTTTCAGAAAAGTGACCGATCTAATAACACAACACAGAACAAAACAAATAATTTGACATTTTAAGCTGTCACAACAAACAAGATTGTGTATATTCTAAATTCTCTACAAAATGTACATACTCTACAATAATAACGCCATGTTCACACTCCAAAATATATTAACAGTGAATGCACAATGAAATTACTTTTCTCATGAGATCCAAGTTTGTATGAAAGGAAACAGAGTTTGTTTGATAGAAACAGAAAATCACAATCCCTCATTATTTAACGAAAAACTTACTTTAGTTAGTGCATCAGCACTCTCAATAATAACATTTTCAACATGGAACTCAAAACAATTTGAAACGAAAACTGCAACTCCCCCTGCTCTGTAATTGCTATTACAACAGGCATGCAATGTATAATTATTGAGTTGGAAATCGTTAAGAGCAAGTGATTTAGTCCATATTTCCGTAAGAAACAATAAATCTGGCATTTTTCTGAGTGATTACAAGTTGGTAAGTAGCTTGTCCATATATGCATTCATACTTCTAATGTACTGATGCGCAATATATAACTTTTCCATTTTAACAGAAGGAAACTGGTTGATCTAAAAACCAAAAATAGATAAATAAGTGTTAATATAGTATAAATATATACATATATGATACGCGATTAGAATAAGGAAACTGAACTAATCCCTGGTTAAACATTCCAATTTAAACCTATTGAATCCTATTAAATCCAATATAATTTCAATAGGATTAAATTGGATTGAATTGGTTTAATAGGAAGACTTCGATCTACCAATTAAAATTCAATCGGAATGAATGGGATTTAACAGGAAAAGAGGTTCTGTAGGATTCTAAAGGAAATTTCCAATTGAATTTCAACCGGAAATCAAGAGATTCAATAAGAAAAAGGAACTTAGAAACAATCTTATAAATTTAATAGGATTTAATTGAAAAAGATTTAATAGGAATGAATAGGATTAATCGGAATTCTGCAATGGAAATTTCCAATTAATTCCTATTAATATACATTTCCTATAGATTCCGGTTGAAAAATAAAATAGAGATATTTAACAGGAATGAGTAGGATTGTATTGGAAATAGATTTTTTGAATAGGAATTAATTGAAAATTCCCAATTCCGATTAATCCAATTAATTTTTTTCAATTGGTTTCAATTGGAATGTTTAACCAGGGATAATTTAATACTATGAGAATTAAAAAAGAATTTTTTTTTTTTTTTTTATTTTTCCATTATCTCCGTTTAGGAGCATAGGGCGTCTACTAGACTGGACCATCTGACTCTGTTCGGGGCAATCGCTTTCGGTTCACCCCATGTCTTGCCGATTTGTTTTGCTTCAGCTAGCACCGTTTTCTTCCACGTCATGGGTGGTCTTCCAACTCTCCTTTTACCTTGTGGATTCCACTCTAGGGACATCCTTGTTATATCTTTAGCTGATTTCCTCAGTGTATGTCCTATCCATCTCCATTTCCTTTGTTTTATCTCGCACTCAATGTCTAACTGCTCTGTCTGCCGTAGAAGTTCCTGGTTACTGATGGTGTTCGGCCAGAAGCATTTGATCAGTCTTCTCAGGCATTTGTTCACAAACACCTGTAGTTGATTTGTGATCTTCTTTGTGTGTTTCCATGTTTCACACCCATACAGCAGTACTGACTTGACACATGCATTGAACATTCGTAGCTTTGTCTTTCTTGACAGGACGGATGCATTCCAGATCTTGTGAAGCATATTGAACGTATTTCTAGCTTTGTTAATACGCTGACTGATATCTTCTTCAGTCCCGCCTGTTTTTGCTACAGTACAACCAAGGTACACAAATTTGTCGACTTCATCCACTTGTGTATTGTTGATGGTAATTGGTGTTATCGTTTTGGTGTTCAATCTCATAGACTTTGTTTTCCTGATATTAATGTTGAGACCGACTTCATGTGCAAGGGCTGATAGCTTCTGTATTTTCTGCTGCATGTCCGTATGTGTGTGTGTAAGTAGACAGATGTCATCTGCGTAGTCTAGATCATTGAGCCGGCTTGTTGTGTTCCATTGGATTCCATTTGGACTTGCATCATCGAGCTTTCTCATGATACTATCTAGTACTATCAGGAATAGTAGCGGGGATAGTACACAGCCTTGTCTCACTCTTCGGTGGTTGTAGTATTTATCACTTTGCTGTCCTTTGTATTGTATTCTGTTTCCAGCATCCCGATACATTTCTTTGATTAGATCAACTATTTTCTTCGGGACGCCCATTTCACAAAGTGTCTTCCATATAGCGCTTCTGTTGATTGAGTCGAAGGCGCGTTCGAAGTCCACGAAGAGGAGATACAATGGTGAATTCCATTCGTTTGATTGCTCTATGATGATACGGATTGTGTTGATATGATCGGTACAGCTTCTGCCTGGTCTAAAGCCAGCTTGTTCATTTCTTAGTTTCATGTTAATTGATGGAGATATTCTTTCGAGAGTGATCATCGCTAGTATTTTCATTATTGTGTTGAGCAGAGATATACCTCTCCAGTTTTTGCATTCTCTTAGATCACCTTTCTTTGGGATTGTTATGGTTAAACCTTCTTTCCATTTGGTTGGTATTTTACCTTCGTTCCATACATCAGCTAATAGTGGTGTTAGAGCTTCTGCTGTTGTGTTTACATCTGCTTTGAGTAATTCTGCTGATATATTATCTGTACCAGCAGATTTGTTATTCTTGAGTTTCTGTATGGCATCTCTAACTTCCCGTTCCGTTGGTGGATGGGTGCTGATAGTTTCATTATAGTTGTCATGCGGAGACTGCAAGTTATTTTCATGCTGGTGGCAGTTGTCTTCGAAGTATTCTTTCCATCTATTTAGCTGTTGTTCATGTGTTGTGAGGGTTTGACCATATTCATCCTTTATTGGTGGAGTGTTTGTATATTTGTTGGTGACCTTTCTCACGCATTTGTGTAGTGTGCGCATATTTCTATTAGCTGCTGCTGTTTCTGCAGTCTTGAGAATGCTTTCTGTATATCTTCTGCGATCATTCCTTGCCATCTTTTTAACTTGTTTTGCTGTACTTTCATATTTGTTGCGGATCTCGGTTGTGTTCTGGTGACACAACTGCAACTTGAGCTGTCGACGCTCTTCAATTTTCTTCCATGTATCATCGCTAATCCATGGTTTCCGTGATTTGTCTTGGTATCCTAGCACATCTGTAGCAGTTTTGACGTAAGCTTCTTTAACTTGTTCCCATTTTTCATCAATGCTGGTGGTTTCGTTGTTTGGTAGATTGAGCTGGAGCGACTCTTTGAAGATGTTATTTGTATTTTTGTCGCTCAATCTGTTGATGCTGAATTTCCTCTGACATGGCTTGTTGTTTGTGTTTTAGCGGCTGGTTTAATTTTGAAAGTTGCAATTACCAGTTGGTGGTCGCTGTGTATGTCTGCTCCTCGCTTTGCTCTGACGTCTTGTAGTGAGGATAGAAACTTCTTATTCACCAGTACGTGATCAATTTGATTCTTGGTTCTTCCATTTGTGATGTCCAAGTGTATTTGTGGATGTCCTTGTGTGGGAACTTGCTGCCTCCTATGAATAGTTGATTTGTGACACAACAATCGATGAGCCTGTCTCCATTATTGTTACGTGTTGATTCTAGTGCATGTTTACCCATGACTGATTCCATTCCGGTGTTGTCGGTTCCAATTTTGGCATTGAAATCACCTTGTATTATTTTGATGTCATTTCGGTGTGCACGAGCCAGCGTTGCTTGGAGCTGTTCGTAGAATTCATCTTTTGTCGCATCATCAGCTTCTTCGGTAGGTGCATAGCACTGTATGATCGTTGTATTTCTAATTTTCGATTGGAATCTTGCTGTTATTATTCTGCCACTGATTGGTTTCCATTCGAGAAGTGCTTTCTTTGCGTTAGGTGTTGTTAATATTGCTACGCCTTGTTCGTGTGTGTTGGATTTACCAGAGAACATCATGTAATTTCCTTCGCTTGTTGTTAGCTCTCCGCTGTTTTTCCATCTTACTTCACTGAGTCCTAGTACACACATGGCCAAACCGCGGCTCTTTGAAAGAATAAATGCGGCTCTCGAAAAGAAATGAAAAAATTAAATAATATTTAATATTTTATAAAAATTGTAACAAAATTAGAAGTAATACATATAATTTATAATGCTGTTTGATATAATATGATTTAATACAATCATATTATTATATTTAGGTCCGTCCTGTCGAAGTTACTATTGTTGGAGTTTTTTACGGCTTTGTTTTAGTTTGATACTATTTTACTTCGCGAATCAAGTTTATAATCCGCTGTTATAAATAAATTTAACTAATTTTATTATTTAAGGTTATACGTTTAGTGGACTAAAAATAAAATCACCTGTATTTGTCTCAAATTAATGCACAAAAATCTTTCTCAAAATCAAAAGTCTTTCCTTTTGGATTCGTTTGTTTTTCTATGATTATCTTTTTCTGCAATTTTTTTATAAACAATATTTTTGATATTTTATCTTTAGGCAATTTGCCGACGTTAAATTTAATGTATCATTTAATATTCCAAATAAAAAATAAATAAATTTATAATTAAATAGAATTAAAATACACGTGCAAATCCGACATATGCTACCTCAAACGCTTCTACATCTACGACAGTAAGATATTGCCCTAAGGCCTAAACCAAAAAAATGAATAATTGACCATAATAACGAAATTAAAAACATAAGGAAATTGCAAGAAACAAACGGTGATTTCATTGATTTAATGGAACATATTTCCTCAAAGGAAAAGAAAAACACTATCTAGAATTAAAGGATGATGAATTGATTAATGACTGTATGTTTTTGACTGATATAATGGAGCATCTGAAATCCCTCAACCTAGCATTACAAGGAAAAGATAAAGTTATTACTGATATTATTCAAACGATTCTGAATTTTATGAAAAAAATTCAACTTTTTCAACGAGATTTAACAACAAAAGTGTTCAACCACTTTTCTCGTCTGAAGAACATACTCTCTAAAATTAATGATAACAAACTGAGTGAATGAAACGACAGTAAATTAGCAGAATTATTGAAAGACTTTCATTTGCGATTTAATGATTTGAATAATTTAAATATTTCTCTTAATTTACTTGTAAATCCATTCGAGATTGACATTATTAACGAGGGCTTATCGATTCCTTGTTATCTTTTAAATGACAGTGCCTCAGGAGAAATGGAATTACTAGAGCTACAGGAAGATCACATTCTTAAAATGCATCACAAAGCCAAATGCACCACAATCTCCAAATGAGTTTTGGAAACTAGGTAGTGTCTCAATCAAAGTACCCCAATTTGAAAAAAGCTGCTGCCAGATTACTGTCCATATTCGGTACAACATATTGTTGTGAATCACTTTTTTCAACAATGAAGTTTATAAAATCAAACCACCGAATCAAACCAACTTACAAATGAGCATTTAACGGAATTATTTCATACTGCGCTAACAAACTATGAACCAGATTTTAGAAAATGCACGGTTAAGTTACAAACAAACATGCCATCTACCAGCAAGCATGTCATGTAACAAAATTTAAATATGTATTTGTATGGATTTTTAACCATGAGTACATATTTGGTTTTCAATAAAATAAATATTTCCAAACAACTGATACTTTGAAATTTTTTATTTTTTATGTTGGCTCTCGTAACGAGAGATTATTGTACTGCGGCTCCACGTGTAGTGCAGCTTGGCCACCTCTGTCCTAGTATCTCGATGTTATATTCTTTCATTACTTTCTCAACTTGTGCTAACCGCGATGTTTCTATCAGAGTTCTGCCAGTTCACTGGCATACCGTTGGCGAGATATTCCTGCTTCAATGTGCTACAATCATATTTCCATATTTTTTCTGATGAAGTTCCCAAGCGGTCACCCGTTTAAGTTGGAACCCTTCCCAGTGTTGCTTAACTTCCTTGTAAGTGATGTTGTTGACTTATCCACTTTTCCATCTCGCCCACAAAAAAAAAAAAAAAGAATTAGTTTTCTTAAATTTTGTCTAGCTAGATCTTCTAGACTTTTAATATTTTTTAGTTCAGCCTTATCCTGGTAACGCATCATTATAGTTGATCCTCGCATCCAAAGATATTTATATTTTTTGTCCTTTTTAACTTGTTGTGACTTTTTGTACAGATCTCTCGTTGACATTTATTCAATCATTTACAAATACTGGTTTAGTATCTTGGCCATAACCCAACATTTGCAGGTTCAACTTAATTTTTATCTGGTATTTTAATTTAAATATTTCCTCTTCTGTTGAACGCCTTAGGAACTTTACACATATAAACCATTGCTTTTAGAGTTATCTCTAATCGATAATAATCGATTTGTATAATCAATTGTGTCAATAATCAATTTGATCAGCAGAAATGTCAATATTAAAACCTTTTTTGAGAACTTCAATAACCGTTGGCTCAGGATTTTTACATTTCTGAGAAGGAATTCCCATAATATCTATCGCGGGTTCACCTGGGATGTTGATGAGGCAGTGAGGAATAAACGCAAAGCATTTAAGACACACAATTCAAATAAAACACCTGAAACCCATAGCGCCTATAAGTAAGCCAGAAATATTAGTAAATACAAAATAGACTAGGACAAAGACGCGTTTATCAGAAGATTGCAAAGAAATTCACCGAGTACCCATCTGGCTCACGTAATTTCTTTCAGACAGTTAAATCAGTCCCGAGCAATTTTACTCGATCCTCTATTCCAACCTTAGTTCTGAATGACATTCCGGTGAGCGACTCAAAAGAGAAGGCGGATCTTTTGGGTCGTATTTTGGCAGAAAACTCAAACATAGTTGAACCTCCCCATTCTCTCACACTCATTTCCCCAGTTGTAACGAAAATGAAACCAATTATTTTTCGTTGCAATATTGTACGGAAAATTCTTCTTTCTATCAATATCAACAAATCTGCTGGCCCAGACGGTATTCCACCCTTCATTCTTAAAAACTTTGCTGGACAACTAGCTCCAATTTTAACAAAAATTTTCTATTTATCTTATAAAACCGGAATATTTCCCCATTTTTGGAAGCTGGCCAGCGTTCAACCCATATCAAAGAAAGGCAGTAAGACAGACCCTAACAATTATAGACCAATTGCAATTCTATCGGTTTTGGCTAAAATATTTGAAAAATATGTTAACTACAATCTATTAGATTATTTAGAAATGTCGCGAATTATTGCAGTATGGTTTTCGTAGAAGTCATGCAACAGGTAATCTGTTAGGCTACGTATCCCATCTCTGGAACAAATCGCTGGAAAACCATGGTGAAACATTCAGTATTTCATTTGACATTTCTAAAGCATTTGATAAAGTGTGGCATAAAAATCTCACTGCTAAATTAAAATCTTATGGCAGAGACCATTTTACTGTCTAATGGATTTATAGTTTTCTTACAGGACGCCAATTTTATGTTAAGCTAGATGGTATCACACCCAATATTTTCACAATCAATTCTGGGGTTCCCCAAGGTTCTGCACTCTCACCAACCTTGTTTCTTCTATACATTAATGATTTACTTATTTCCACAGTGCACCCAATCCATAGTTTTGTTGATGACAGCACATTGCATGCATCACATACATCTCCCAAATTTCAATCTCATACTACAGTTACCACTGATAGAGAGCTGCTAATTGATTCTATCAACAAATACCTGGATCGTATAATGGAATGGGGTAATCGTAATCTTGTTTCATTTAATCCAACCAAAACCAAACTTTGCCGTCTTTCACGAATAGAGCGACATAAAAATTTCCCTATTAAGATAAACCATGAGGAACTGCGTAAGGTTGAATCAGTTAGACTTCTTGAAGTGGATATACAAAATAACCTGAAATGGAATAAACATGTGTTCAACCGCGCTAAATCTGCAATGCAAAATTAGGATTCTTGAGTCGATGTAAAAAGTATTTCAATCCCGATCAAATTTTGCTAATCTTCAAGTCCTTTATTCGTCCATGTATGGAATACTGCTGATATGTTTGGGGAGGTGCTTGTCAGTCAACCATAAAATGTCTAGACTCTGTACAGAGAAAAACAATACGGTTGATTGGTATTACCAAACTAACGGACCAGCTTGATTCGCTCCAGCACCGAAGAAGTGTGGCTGAATTATCAATCTACTAAAATATAACTTTAACGAATTCTCCGCTTAGGAAATTCAAATATCCTTCCACCATGTGCGCAGTATAATTGACAAACAAGAGCTGCCGAGTTATCTCATCCATTTGTTGTACAAATACCTCGTTGTAGAACTGTGTCCTTCCAGAACGACTATTTTAATAGAGTGGCCAGATTGGGGAACTCAATGCCCTCCTCTTTATTTCCCGATGAATTTTCCCCTCAGGCATTTAAAGAAAATGTACATCGTCATTTAAAACAATTAGTACAGTTGTTCCTATATCCTCTTTCCTTTCATTTTCCTCATCTCCTTCCCTTATAGTTGACATAGTAGCTTCGGATATTCAAAGAGTCTGAATAATGAATATTTCATATTTAGTGTGCTTAACATGTCTAACTAATTAATAATAAAAAAAGTTCTCATTTAGTTCCAATTTATTTACTTTATCAATTATCAATTATTAATTATCAATTATCAGGTTATCAATTTTATTTTGAAGCGAAGCGTTATGTTTAGTAAGCTCAAGGATCTTATCTAAAGATGATTCAAATTTTGAAATTCTATCGATAGATGACTGGTGATTTGTTTTTACTACCATTTTTAGTGACATAATTTCATTATAAATTTTTTCCACACTCGAAGTATCCGAACAATTTTCAGAATTAGGTACCTACATCTTGTCTAATTTGGTTGAATATATCTACATCATCAGATACCGATTTTGATTTACTGATTTGATTTAGTTTAGCCCAATCAACACATTTCCAATTATTTGATTCTTTAAATATTTGAATATCAGCTGGTAATAGATTTACACAAAGATTTACATACAGCGACAAACAGTACAACTTATTACGACGTTTTCACCTCTATTTGTTTTTTTGTTACATGTTTTACAGTTAAGCTGCAATTAGACTATTGCAAAACGCTGCAATATTTCTGCAATGGTAGTGTGTAAAATATTCATTGCAGAAAAATTTGGCAATTTCAACTCATTGTAAAACTTTGCAATGACTCATTGCAATGTTTTGCAATGAGTTCATTGCCAAACTTTTCTGCAATGAATATTTTACACACTACCATTGCAGAAATATTCCAGAGTTCTGCAATAGTCTAATTGCGGCTTTAGTCATTTCAATATTTTGTTTTATTGACTTTGATATAAGCATACGATACGAAAATACTTGATTCAACAAATCACAATAAAAAATCACAGGAAAGTCTATAATTTGCATTACAGATTACTTTTTTATATAATTATTAGCACAATATGGTTTTGTAACTATTTATAACTATTAATAGTACATTATGATGCTAGGACGTAAAGCTAAAGATTTTGGGCGGATGTGGAGTTTGCAAATCGAGGCGCTAGCCGAGATTTGCACCCACATCAAGTCCAAAATAGCTTACGTCCGTGCATCATATACTATTTTTTATTCGCCGCAAGCAAAATATTTTAAGAAAAGTTGTTTATTCTAAATTAAAATTATAAATTTTCATAAATTTTAAAATAAAAATATGTGGAACAAGTAACCTTTGAAAAAATATTTATTATTTTTTCCAAATTCTATGACAACAAATGATAACAACTATTTTAATTGGATAATGAAATTTTGAATTTGCGGGTTGCTTTGATAAAAAAATTTATTTTCCATAGAATTTAAACAAATACAAATGCTTTTTACTTTTTTGGACGTAGCTATGACGACAAAATAAATAGTTGAAAAGTGATACTTTAAAGCCGCAAATCACAGTAATAAAGTAACACTTTAATATATAGGCGAATAAAAAAGTATTTTATATATTATTCATAATTTTTTGTTTAATCTATTGTTTAATTGATGCTCACACCTTGAAAGCAAAAACCAACTGCATATGAGGTAAAATATTTTCTGAAATTTATTTTTTTTGATTTGGATTTATTAAAACGAACGAAAATGAATACTGTTTTGAACAAATTCATAATCTCATGTTATGTTACTTTACTGCCGCCGTAAAAATATGAAATTTACTTTACTGCCTCCGTAAAAATATGTAAGTTATTTTACTGCTGCGTCACATGGCGTTACTTTACAGCCGCTTTGATTATGCATCAAAAAAATAAGACTCAAACCTTCTCCCTAGCGGTTAAACTTTACAACCGTTTGCCGTTTTTGGTACTTTCGAAATTATTCATGAAGAATGGACAAACAAGAAAGAAAACAATTAAAATTATATTCAAATTAAAAATATTTTATTATAACATAAAAAATTATTAATATTTAATTAATTTAATGATATTCTTTAAAAATTGTTTTATTCTATTATATTTTTGATAAAAAGCAAGAAACTCTATCGTGTATTATTATATTTCCATATTTTCTATATAAAAAAAGCAAACATATTTATCTTAATTATAGAGATAATTATTACTCTAGTAATAAATGTCATACTAAGATGTCACTACTCACTATTATCATCATATTAATTAATTTGAAAATAAATCTGTTAATAAAAAGCAGCCATTTTATTAATTATAATAACTAATTTGAACATAATTTTTTCAAAATTGTTAGTACAATTAAAAAGGAACTTCTTAAAAGAATATTAAATCAGTCTTGTTAATAAAAAAAATCAATATTGTGGTAACATAATACTAAACAGAAATAAAATAATTAAGAATATTTTTTGTGTTATTGTTGTTGATTAGAAAATAAATAAATAATATTAGTAAATGAGCGCTATGCGCTTCGTTTATATATATTCTAAAAATTTTGTTAGGTAACTAAAGTAAATAAATAATAATTAATTGACCAGCATCTTATTGAATAGAATGGTTTGATTGTTTCACAATCAAACGTTTGTCTAATCGAGTACAATTTTATATTTAGAGATGGTTTAGTTATTTTTAAATAAAAATATATAATGTTGAAGTTTTGCGTTTACCAAATCATTTTTTTTTAAATTTTTGATATATATAATTTATAATTATCATAATTTGAAACAACTAAAAATTTAAAAAAAATCGTACAAAGAGTCAAAAAAAAATTATTCCAAAATCATTCGCCTAACTCCACATTCCATACAAAATTTAGCTTGCACTACCGAAAATTTGTTTCCGCATTCATGACAAAACTTCGACATTTTAAATTCCATACTGCTTGTCATACTATTACAATTAGAGTTATTGTTCACTGTATTCATATCATTGTTATTATTATTACATTTATCCTTTTGTGGAATTAAATCCATTTTTTGAGTTTGGATAGGTGGTAATGAATTTTCAGATTCGCTTGAGCTGACTACTGCATTGTTGTTTTCATTGCGATTTTGATGAAATTGTAGTTTTGAGCTTGGAAGTTTATCAAAGTTTGATAAAGTTGAATTATTTGAAGATCCATTTGATTGTTGACGTGATCGTTGGATTGTCCGACGAGTTGGACGTGTTATGTGTTCGATTGGTGATTGGCGTGATAAACTAAAATAAAAGGCATGTATAAGAAGTTGTTATGGATGTAGCTGCATATAGTTTAAGTTGAAGTTAAATTTTTTAAAATTACTGTGACTAAACTAAGCGGCAAAATTATGAAGAAGACGTGTGATTTACTAATAAAACGGGATACTCAATTAGTTTTAATATAAAGAACAGAATCATGTCAAAAAATTTTGGTAATAAACTATTTCGAAATGGTTTTTTTTATTTTATGTTATCTTGAATATAGGGAAATTTACCGTACAAGCGTGGTTAAATATAGTTTTCTATTAGCCTTTTTTGAATAAAAAGGGTTGTGTAATAGGAATTACAACATGTGACACAACAACACATAGATACTTAGGTCCCGAAACAACATTAATAAAATATTTTTTTAAATGGATAGTAGGAAGCTAAACAATAAATCCTATCATTCAATAAAATATTACATATGTGCCAATATTTCCTGACAACTAAATGAAATGAAATAAAAGGAAACAACATTTATTTTCAAGTAGCAGGAACAAAACTAAAAGGGGCTACCAATAAGGCAGTTAGAGGGATATTCATCGATCATGTGACACACACTGTCTTCCTCGATGGTTAAAGCCTACATAAAGTTATATGAGACTCATTCCTTTCTTGCTACCGTTGAATAGAGTTCATGCGTCAACACCACTAAAATATTACCTTAGCTAGTTATATCTCACTGGTATTGCCAGTAGTGATATCTCAAGTTGACTTGTATGAAAATAGGAGGGACTGGAATACGCGGGTTTGTTGAACCCAGCGATTAAAAACTAACAAAAAAAATACACATAAAAAAAGCTAATCTTTCCATGCGGAATTGATTTCTCTAGTAGTATTTTTATCTGGTACTTTTATTTTGTAGCAGTTCAAAATCATAATTCGAGAAATAATAAAAAAAACTCTTATTCTTTACAATGTGTTTGAGGAGCATATAATCCGTAATCTGAATTCAAGCCAATGTACAGCAAGACATCTGATATTTATTCATTTCAATCAGACATCAGTAAAAACTAAAAAATTATATTTGCTTTAAAAATAGCGAAACAACCTCAAAACATAAAACTATTATAGACTTTGCAAAAGCTCTTCGCTTGGCAAGTGATTTTGTTTATTATAAGTAAATTAGAGGGCTGAACTAAAACAAACAACTGTATCGGTAAAAAAAATTTAAAATGGAAATAAATTTACCTTCCGTAAGCTGAATCTGCACTAAATTTAGATCCAGTTTTGTTGCTACTGCGACTAGCAAGTGGAAAACTTTCAACACTTGATAATTCATCTGAATCAACTGGATACATCGTGCTCGATGATTCACAAAAATTATCCAAATCACTAACACTTTGAATTAACTCCCTTTCCGCAAACGATAATTCAATCAACGGTTTTGGTATAGTTTCAAATGTTTGTTCGTTATCATACTTATTACTATTACTATCATTATTTATTTTATTATTAATATCACAATTCGATATTGATATTTCATTAATTAACAGATTTAATTCATTTTCAACTTCATCCGCTGAATCATGATTTGAATGAATATTATTAGTTTGATTACTTTGTTTTGTGTTATTGCAATTACTGTTCGATTTCAATAACGGTACGATTGGTGATTTAATTTCATTAACACTCTCCCTTGATGTTCTGAAATTATTAATATTATTATTACTATTATTATTTTTTATAAATTCTTTGTAATCTTTAAAAATTGGAAATTTTTCATCATCCTCGAATGATGTTATAAATTCCTCCAAATCGAAATCATCGAATAGTTTATCGGTCGACAACTGTCGTAATGGATTAAAATTTTTTTCATTTGTCGTCAATGAACTATTATTATCATCACAATTTCTTTCATTATTCGAACCATAATTATCATAAAGAAAATTATCTTTACTTAGTTTTAATTGCCTTTTAAGCCGTCGTGATTCAGTTGAATTACGTTGAATATTATTGAGTTCATTTTTTATTGATGTTGTTGTCTCAACTGTTCCTGTTGAATCAGATGAGCTACTATTATCATTGTCTGATAGTTTTGTTATATTTATTGGAAGATTATCACATAAGTTTATTAATTTTGGATCAATGCTATTTTGATTTTTTTGCTCGTTCTGGGAATAAAGAAAAATGGATTGATTTGTATTCGTTTTAGGTGATGGTGCTACTGGCGTTTTAGAAACTGGGGTTGGTTGATTCAAATTATCAATTGAAGTAGATGACGATGATGAGATATTCGACAGTCGTTTATTAAAACTGTTATTTTTATCTTTTATCTCTTTTTCGGTTAAAGATGGTGAAATGCTTAGATCATGTTCATATTTTAAAAACACAGCTAAACTATCGGTTTTACTCAGTTCGTTATTGCTCGTTTTCATAATTTCTGTTTTACTTTTTCGTCTTAATACAGAATTTGGATCTCGTAATTGTACGAATTTATTTGTTGTTGTAATTGGACTAACATACGCCGATTTAACAGGCATTTCATCAAATTCGGATGATTTCAAAAATGATGTTGATATCGGGCCATCATCAAGAGATATGCCTCTTTGAATTGTTGGTTTTTTATTTGAGAATAAAGTATTTATTGGTTTAAAAGTTGGTGATATTGTTTTGGGTAATCGTAGTGATGAGGTTCTTTTAAAACTTGATTTAATTGAATTTAAATTGGACGCTCGGGAGATTGATGAGGTTGTCGGCTGAGTATAATTTTTTGATTTTTTTAAATTAACGTTATTGGTATGATTGGTGTTATTTGTATTCGATGGAGTTGATGTGCTTGTTGGTGAAAATAATTCCTCCAACTGTCGTTTGGCTGATAGAAACGGGTCATAACTATCTGATAATGCTCTGAAAATAGATAGATACAAAATATAAATAAAAAAAATTTACCTTAGTTTTGTTCCAAAACATTCAAGAAATTGTGTTGGTCTTCTTGTTAAATTTAAAATTTGTTGCTTATGTATTTTGGTTAAATGTTCAAAAACATCATTATCAACATTATGATCAGATTCTCTAATATTCTTATATTCGATCGGAGGTATTTGTTCCTCAGATTGGTTTGATTGCTGTGGCGATAATAAGATAATCATATTTTCTTCTTGTTTTGCTTCTTTAATTCCTTTTGTTTTATTCGGTAATATTTTTTTAAGACGAATAACTCGAGATGCCAATTTTTCTTCTCTTAATTTTGATAATGATGATACATAAGGGGTTATGTGAAGGTCTTTATTTACAATGGGATTATTGTTAGAACTGTTATGATTAGGTTGTAAAAAGTGAATTTTAGGTAACAGTAGTGACGGTTGTTGAGCTTTGTTTTCATTACCGTGCCATAAACTGTTTGAAAATATTTCTTAATTTAGATTTTTGTTAGTATGAAGATGAATTGGAAAGTTTAATGATTATGTTGCAACTAAGGATGCAGACCTCATTGGAAGTAAGTAAACGGAAAACATGATCCACAATATTAGTTTTCAAAATCCTATTCTAATAATTATGTACAATTTTTCTTAAAAAATTTTAAACCTTATGAAAATATTATTTTAAAATGGTCAATCTAAATAAAAACCTCTACCTACAAAAACCAATGATTACTCATCCCAAATAAAAAAAACTTGCATTTCACACTAATCTTTCCAAAACCGCATATTAAAATGATCAAGCAAATGAAATATTTCTACAAAACCTAATTAGTTTTATTAAGAATTAATTTATATATTATTACCCTTCGCTCGTCGTCGATGAGGTCATAGAATTGTGACTTGTTTTTGTTGTATAACTATTGATGCTACTTTCTTTGCTCATATTACTGCTAACCGAGCTGTCTGTCATTATTTTATTTTGATGCATTTTTGAAGATTCGATTTCGAATTCGTTTACGCTTTGCGTGGTATCATCGCCGAATGAGTATCCAGAATACTTTTCGCGATTCAATCCACGTTTTGTTCTGGATAAAAAAATAAATTTTTTTAATAATCTTTGTGTTATTTGTATTAAAATTTGATTTTCTTTGTTTTCATTTTATTGGAAACAATCGAATTTTGAATGTTAAGGATGATTTATTTTAAGTTATTGAACTACAACTATACACAAAAAAAAATAAATATTATATTGTTTGTTATTATGAATAGTAGAACAAATATTTTGTTTGTACGAAACGAATAAATTATTATAATAGTTATTTATTTATCTAGAACGAAAAGTGATACTTTGAAGTACGAGCTAGTTGTTTACGCTAGAGCTAGAAATTATTAGTGAGTGCCTTTAGAAACACTTTTCGTTTGAGGTAGGTACAAAATTTTTTAACATACTGGAAATTTATTAAAATAAAAAGAAACGAGTTTTAAATTTTGCTCAAAAAGTTGAACTTTAACGTCCTAGGACTTTATAAAATTTTTATAAAGTCCTAGGACGTTAAAGTTCAACTTTTTGTACCATAAATAATCCGAAAAATGTCGTTTTAGATATCAGTATGAAATAAACAAAATTATGAAGATTATCTATTATTGTTTTATCTATTATAATATTTTCCTTAATTCGAAATGTGTACATAATAAAAGTTGAAGCATACACTACAAATTATCGTTTCTAAGCTCTATGGCAATATTTTTAAAATAATACATCATAAGTCTAAATTTCTTGGGAATATGAAGAAATAAAAGTAGATTATGTACTTACTTAAGCGGCGGCGGTCTATATTTGGTTCTAGCTTGCAATTTTTCTTTGGCCACATTTAACGAAACATCTTTATTGTTTTGAACTGTTGTAAATCTTCTTTCTTTACACCATTCAACATGTCTGAAAGACAAAAAAAGGTACACAGCTTACAGTATTAAAATCAGTTGAAAAAACATGCGTTTTTCTCTTACCGATCATACGCTTTCATCCCAAAAAATCTATCACAATGAGGACATTGATCTGTAACTGGAGCTAAATTACGTTTAACGACATTCTTTGGAGGATCTTTATGATGGACTTGATGAGTTTCTTGTTTTGATGGTACTGAATCGCGACGTTGCTCATTAGTAGGAATCACTACAGGTTGTGTAGGTGGTGGTTGTAATTGTTCTACATATTTTTTCTGATGAACCACTGGTACGATAGGTTTGACGGGTGTAGTTTTCATGTGGTCTGGTTTGGGAGGTAACAATGCTAGATCAGTTCCTTCAAATCGTTGTCGTTTTGAATCAAATATTTTTCGCTTTTTTGTTGTCATTTTTTCACAAATTTTTACATGTTTTGATAGCGTGACTGGTACAAATGTGCGGTTACATATTGGACATGGGTGTAAATTTGATGGAATTGGTAATGGCTCGTCCTTACTGGATGAAGATCTATATGTACTTTGTGATACAGTTTGAGGTTGTTGTACATTATACGGTTGAGTATAGTGTTGATGATGAGATGATGGTGATACATTCTCTTCATCATCTTTTATTGAACCTGAAAACAGAATTTATTTCATAATTAAAATTAAATAAACAAAAACCTCTTGTATAGTTATTTAACCAACTAAAAGACAAAAATATATTACATTTTAATTTACTGATGAAAAGAAAACATAGTATGAACAGATAATAATAAAAGTTTATAATAATTTAACAATAACAAAAAAATTATACAACAAAAAAACGCATCTTCAACAATAATCAAATGTAATATATTATGTTGTGGGGGTTAATGATGTCATTGAATTAATATTATTAATTTTTATTGGTATTTGTTTGGGATATTATAATGTATTCACCATATAATTCGCACAGATGGTGAAAAAAAATTTTACTTTTACCAATGACAAACAATATGAAAGTAATTTAAAACTGTTTGATGTTAGAAGATGATAGAGCTTTCTCAAATATGGTTGTTTGTAAATTTATTTCATAAGAATTAGAGTTAGTTAGATTAATACAATCCTGCCTTTTTTTTTAAACAACACCGTTAATCGACTTCGATCTTAAAAAGTATCAATAGCAATAATCTTAATTTTACTTCAAATAATGCTAAAGTTGTAAGCCGTTCAGTTTTTATCCTAACCGCTGATAAGTTTTAACTAGAACACTGATGCTAGTAGAACAGTAGTACTAGTGTAGTTGTCGACAGTAAAAGTCTGAACGTAAAACTTTTGTTGTTGCGAATCCGATTTTTTCTCACTTTTTCGATAAAGATGATATAGTTAATACGCAGAGAACTTCGCTTACCCATGTATCACTATAATTCCCTACATTCTCATTGCTTTTTTTAAAGAAGCTGCTTAGCTCATTTTTCAAAGTTGATTCGGTTGAGACAGTTCGAAGCTATCTCTTCTCCACCTTAATGGTTGAAATAAGTATTACGTTTAAAGAAGGTTGCAACATGTAGCCATTGTTTTATTCATACATTCATTACATTCATTCATTATGTTGTCATCAGTTACTACAAAGTATAAACTCTTTTGTATTAACCGAATGTTTCCTGTAACGTTGCCATCTAATTTGGTTGTTGTGTCTTCATTTTTAAAGGCAAGGTGTCTTCATTTTTAAAGGCATGACTGCCGAATCGGATCTCACTGTGACATGAACTATCGGTTGATACAAAAAAAGTTGTGGTGACCGAATATTTTCTTGCAGTGCATCTCAACCGTAATCAAACTTGACTTCGTGAGGAATATGCATATAGTTGGAAAACATTAGACAGTTGGGGAAAAAGATCTTTCATCGTGCATAGTATAGCTACATTTCTCTAAATCTGAAAAATAACGTTGAAGTCGTTGGAAAATACTAATAAATTATTTGGGTAGATAAACATAGCTTTAATGCAACTGCCAAGAGTGCATGCGTGAACCTAGTCCCAAAGTGTTACTATATTTGAAGGAACACCCATTTTGAAGGATTTTTTTTTTAATAAAATGTGTTGTGTAGTAAGAATTACAATGTGTGTCACAACAACACATTAAAACCTTTTAAGACCAAAGTCCAACAACAAAATGCGGTCTAAGGTGTTGATGAACGCAAATTTGTTTTTTTTATAGAAGTTTACTAACTGAGTTTTACTAACCAAGTGACCCCATCTTTGACAAATAACGGCAAAAGAAATACTCAGAATTTGAAAATATTTTGTGTATCTATGTAGTATTCATAATGCTTTGTATACAGTAAAATAGCTTAACGAGCACCTCTATCTGTAAAAGAAGGAATCACCTAAGATGCCTCTCATAACGAGTAATTAGTATAACGAGTTAAATATGTAAGGTTTTATTTACCCTTACATTTAAGGCACCACTGCTAATTTTGTTTTATTATTTTATGCAGATTTTAATTGTTATTTCATTTTTTTTTTGATTAAAACATGATCTTCTAACGGGATGGACTATAGAATTGAAATAAAATTTTGGGTAGAAATCGAAAAAATTGTATTTGTTAAGGATTCAAGTTTAGACTTTTAAACTGAGCAGAAGAATCACGGAAAAGCAAAAGAAAATTTTAATAGTTAGTTGATAACGAATAATTTAATTAAAAGCTTATAAATTATAAATTAAACTTGAAGTGCCTTAGAGACTGTGTTTTTCTGGCTAAATAACTATTTCATATCATAGTTGGTAAATTTGTTTCTTTGTTGTGCTAGTGTAAATTGGTTCATGAAATTTACCCAGTTTTAGAAATCTAAATCAAAAACATTTATTTATATATTCGGTTTACTAAATCGAACCAAATAAACAGAAACATTATAGTGTATGATTAGTGTACATAAATACAGTTAGTTACCGTCAGGAAACTATAATTATTCTATATATTAAAGTCAGTCAGTGTACATAATTACTGTTATCTACCGTCAAGAGAATATAATTGTTCTATATATATTAAAGTCAGTTATAAATATATAAAGTAAAGAAATATGGATATTAACATTAAACCTTAAACATTAAAACCTGCAATACTAAAAATAATGTCTGTATATTGGCTGTTTGACTAAAGATCAACAACAAATTAAATTATTGGAATACGTTACAATGGATTAATAGAGGAACGATCTGGATATCTTGCAAAAATATTGCATAAGCTAAGTTAATTTAGATATTATTTCTATGTATTTTATTATTACATTATTATTTAGGTTTTATTTAATTGCTACTTGATTTAGAGATTATAGTTTACTTTGTTAATTGAATCAATTATTATAACCAAAGATATTAGAAATTTAGGGAATTTTCATTTAATCGAATGAAATCCTTTCTTCATTGATTCAATTTGTTTTGAATATATATTTGTATAAATGGCAGGATTGTCTTTCCTTTCTTATATACAGTGATTGTTTTCTCTTGATGGATTAATTAGTGTTTGCAACATCGGGATTGAGATGAAGTAGGCTAAGGTAAGTATGTATGATGGTCCCAGTTTGTCGTTTCCACTTTCCCAAGTTCCTGCGGTCTATCCAGACCTACTTTTGATTTCAAATAATACTCACACCCTAACCCTGAGCTTACGTCGGAGCTTTAATGACCGCCTGAAATCGAAGTAGGTAAATTTCTGGTAAGGATGGTATCCATTATGCAATGGCCATTATCCTATGGCCATTATCTTATGGCCATTATCCTTACAAATAAATAGTAAAAAAAATGACTCGACTTGCACCAATTCTCACCAAAATATTCTATAAATCTAGTATTTTTCCATCCTGCTAGAAGTTGACCAATGTCCAGCCGGTCTAAAAAAAAAAGGAACGAAATGTGATATTTCAAATTATAGACCAATAGCCTTACTCCCAGTCCTGTCCAAAATATACGAGCACTATATTAATTCACGTATATCCAAATTTTTGGAAGAAAACCATTTGATATCTGACTCTGACAGCAAATACGGTTTTAAAAACAAAACATCAAAAACCGATCTATTGAACTATGTAGTACATCTTTGGAATAGCATACTTGATAAAGGTGGATAAACGCACCTTATCGCATTAGACATCTCAAAAGCATTTGATCGAATGTGGCATGCCAATTTGATCAACTGCAAGCTGGTTGCGTACGGTTTTCATCCCGCAGTCGTGAATTTGATTCAAAATTTTCTGTCTAACCCATACATTTCGGTATCGGGGTGTGTGAATAGACAAGCTCTTCGCGCTACACCCTGGATAACGCTAAAAGTCTATTCAAATTTGGCAGCCAAATATTTCATTTCGAACTCTTGGCTGTGATACAAACAATTATGAACATGAACCAAAATCACAATAACAACGGTACTTTTCAACACTATAAGACAAAAAATATTGGACCCTCAGTCCGTATGTTGCAATTGAACATTGAAGGCATAAGCAAGTCAAAAACTGAACATTTACAAAGAGTATTAAAAGGTTTTGACATCGACGTTGTAATTCTGCAAGAAACGCATGCATCAGATGAATCGCAACTTACCTCTAGAGGAAACATTGTTAGTTACAAATTAATTAGTGCTATTTACCATCAAGCATATGGATCTGCCACGTATGTTAAGTCAGAAATCATGAACTGCACCCATGTACTTACACAGACGGACAACGATATACATCTTACTGTTGTTGATATATCTGACACGAAGATTGTAAACGTATACAAGCCTCCAAATACAGGATGGCCAGCTGCAACTCTACCATTATTTCACCACCCAGCAATATATGCTGGTGACATCAATAGCCATCACACTCAGTGGTCCTACTCAAATAACAATCCCAATGGCATACAACTGACTGACTGGGCGGATGGTAACAACATGTTCCTGGTATATGATGCGAAAGACATGAAAAAATTTAGATCTGCTAGATGGCGAAGGAATTACAATCCGACCTCTGTTTTTCCACAAAAAACGAACAACGTAACCCTATTCCAATATCTAGGGCTGTCTTACAATGTTTTCCACGCTCTCAACATCGTCCACTAATTCTTGAGGTAGGTATCCAAATCCCACTCGTTAACTCTACTCCTCAACCTAGATGGAATTTTAACAAAGCTGACTGGGCTAAATATAGGTCGGAGTTGGATGCAGTGATTCGCTGGATCCAGCCCATTCCTAAAAATTACGATAGGTTCGTTGGAGCCATTCGTACTCGACTGCTAAGAAATGCATCTCAAGAATACATTCCTGGCTGGAGTAAAGAGAACAATATATTATTTGAGATATATTACTTTTTTACCATAGTAGTGGTGAGGCAGACATGACTGATGACTTAATATACTCACTGAACGCCGCGAGGAAAAGTGGATTAACGCTGTTGAAAACATTGATTTTTCCCATTCAAGCGGGGAAGCTTGAAGTCTCCTTTGGAAGCTGGGTGGCTCAATTGCTCGTGCGAAAACTCAATTACTCGTACAATGAAATAAATCCAGAGGACATTACAAATCATATCGTAAACATGTCTCGTTCTTCTATTAATCGCCTTCATAAGAGAACAATTAAACGTAAATTAAGAGAAATGAAGCGCAATTGCTCGTCTCCATCGAAGTATGCGAACTCTTTTAGTAGCGAAGAACTAGATTCAGCTCTGTCCCAAACAAAAAACGGAAAAGAAGCTGGCTACGATGGTATTTTTTCAGAATTTCTTAGAAATGCTGGAAAAAATGTAAAACAATGGTTAACTAAATTTTTCTCGTATATCCTAGAAACCGGCAATCTTCCAAAACATTTTAAGACTACGAAAGTGATAGCGATACTTAAGCCAGGTTTCCAGATCAAAGACCGAGTTTTCCAACGATATTTCAATTAATGTGTGTGACGAAAAAATATACAAATGTGAAAGCATTCGTTTATTGGCAGTCACAATTTCCAATGACTTACTCTGGAACGATCATATAATGGCCATGAAAATAAGAGAAAAGAGTGCGTCAAGAAAACTCGGCCTCCTCAATAGATGTATAAAATATTTTACTCCGTATCAGTTACCTCACATTTAAAAGTCCTATATTCGTCGCTGCATGGAGTATTGTTGTCAAGTTTGGGGCGCAGCATCTGTTACCATCCTGGCTCTTTTGGACTCTGTTCAAAAGCGTGCTATACGAATTGTTGATGATCGAAATTTAACATTAAATCTTGACTCCCTACAACATCGTCGCACTGTTGCTGATCTCAGGTTTTACTTGTCAATCGGTTTGTGCAAATAGTCAATCTGTCGAGATTACTCATTGTCATAGTAACAAAATGCAAAGGGACTTCTTTGTGCGTACATCGTACAAATGGAATGCTTTGCCTGAATCAATAGTCTCGAGTGCCTTCAGTCCAGAAACATTTAAAAAAAGCGTTCATCACCTCAGAACGCATGTTGTTGTGGGACCTAGGTCTTAAAAGGTATCTTTGTGTTGTTGTGACACATTATATAATTCCTACTACACAACACAAAAAACATAAAAATTTCAAAAAAAATTATGAAATAGAACTGAGAATAAAAGAAAAATATTTTCACTGACCTCGTAAAACAGAAGTCAGGAACATCAATAGAGGAGGAAGAGGAAGTATTATTTTGCATTGTGTTTTACAGCAAAAAGTTGTGGAGGAGAGTTTGTCCGAGAAGGCGGTGGAGCTAACAACAAAGCAACAATCTCCTGGCGCAATAAGAAAAATGCTGAAAGCATTTTTGCGGAAATCAAAGGTTGCGGAGTACATTGAGAAGCACAACTATTATAAGGTAGTTCTACAAATTTATTTAATAATAACGCGATATCGTCTTTTCACCAAATTTTCTATAGAACTTATTATTAGAATACAGTAATACCCCGTTTAACGTCAAGGATGCGTTCCAAAATTCCTTAACGTTATTCAAATCAACGTTAAACGGGGTATGGGTGTCTTGCAAAACGATGAGATAGGTGCTTAATTGTTAATTTTACGTAAGTGTTTCCTTCTTTTCCATAATTATTAACTGATTTCGTGCATTTTGATCTTAAATTCATATATTAAGCAGATTTTCGATTTTAAGATACTGTAGAGTTGCCGTAGAGTTTGAACTAGGTGAAAACATTTTGTGTCAGTTTTACGTCTGTGGGGTGAAATTCGTACGCAACGAGCTTGTTGTTCAGGTTGGCATGCCAGATTCAATCAAATGCTTTTTAGATATCTAATGCGATTACGTACGTTTCACCATCTTTTTCAAGTATGCTGGCCAAAAACGAGCTACATATTTTAATAGATCGGTTGTTGATCCTTTGTTTCTAAACCCGTATTGGCTGTCAGATATCAAATTGTTGTCTTCCGAAAATTATATATTGGGAACGATTTAAGGAATTTTTATTATGGATCCAAATATTAAATAATCTACGTTTGTTTCTAAAGACCTATTTGGCTGCCTTAGGAAATAAATATTTTTGTTGGGATTTCATTATTGAGAAGAGAACGAATTTATTGATACCGAATTGAATGGTTTCAATAAAGTTTTGGGCAGAAACATTTACATCGTCAGTATAAAAACAATGACGATTATTTAATTTTGTTTTAAATAGTAGACGAAACTATTATACAAGTAGAGATATTTATAAAAATATAAAACTATTAATTTTTCTTGTTTTGTAAAACTTTTCAAAGTCACTGATTAACATAGTTAATTAAAATTAAAAATGTTGATTAAATTCGCAAGAATAAATAATTTAAGAGAATATTTGGTTTGTTTCTTGACAATTCGCAAAAAAATTTGTTTTCATTTTCTTAAAATTTTCAAAAAAAATTTATAAATTTGGAATAACGTTAAAGTGAATCAACGTTAAACGGGGTAACGTTATACGAGGTCTGACTGTACATGCTTTTGGTTTTCTGTAAATCGAATTCGTATTCCAGGTTGAGGAAAAGTTTATAAGTGTATACACACAATGGGTATATGTATATAATTTTCTTTGAATAAACGATATATGTATGCATAAAATTTTGAGTATTTTTCTCGGCATGGAACGCATTATCGTATTTTACATTAATTTATATGTAAAATGTTGTTTCGCTTAACGAGTGTTTCGCTTTACGAGGAAGATTCTTGAACGAATTATGCTCGTTATGCTAGGTTTCATGTACTTGATAAGTTTACTTGAAGATCATTTTTACTTCCTAAATAAAATTAAAATCAAATCAAATAAAAAATCACGATTTTAAAAAGAGTTTGCATAATTAATCTTTATATACATTTCCAATATGTACAGATTTTTGTCATCAGTCACAAGTTCATAAAACAAACGACAAATTTGTTTCTCTGTTTTGCAATATCAAACAACAATATGTACTAATATTATAAAAATATGCAAAAGTAGAACAAATCAAAAAATAAATGAATTCATTAATTATATATTTCGCGTTTTTGTAAGAATAATTAGTTATTAATTTAAATCGCAAATTAAATTAAACTTTAGACGGTCGTTTTCCAATCAATTGAGTAACACGTCAACTGGACTCAGCTTTGATAGAGAACAGTTACCTTAATTATTTGGTTACAAAAAGAAAACGGCAGTAATCAGTAGCAATATACCCTCCCTGTGTACAATGTAACAAGTTCCTAAATTGGTTGTTTTGTAGAAAATTAATATTCGTTAGAGCATTACAATTCAAATATCTTAATCCATTTCAAATGCCATTTTATAAAAACGATTCCATAAAAACATATGTGTCGCAGGGTTAATTTAAATATTAAATTATAAATAATTTTCTAATAGTTTGATAAATAAAGAACAAGACAATTATAACCAATTCACGTTAATTTAATAAAAAACTAATTTTATTTTTATTGAATGAACTCACATTTTATAAAATCAATATAATTTAATGAAATCATTTTGAATATTTATTATAATTATAATAAAATTTATCTACTGTTTACATGTTTATTTCACTTTTAATAACGTTTTAATTGTTCTTTTTTACATGTTCGTTATTACACAATTTATCATTATATAAAGATAATTATAATTAATCAAATTAAACAAAAAAGAAGTTCGCATATTGTGTATACTTAATTAAATGTTTTTTATATTTTAATCAGAAGAATACAAAACTATGACTGAATAGTGGATATAAAAAAGAAAACGATGACAACAAGAATGAATAAAAAAATAAAAGAAACATTTGAGTTAAAAAATTAAAAAAATACACAAACCAAGTTAACCCAAGTATGTATATAGATATATATTTCTTAGTTTTGTTATGATTGTGATTTGTTTGAAATGACCTTCACATGATCAGTAAATATGTATATAGAAATATGTAAATAAAAAAAAGTTTAGAAGAAAATAAAAAAAATAATCGGTATTTGTTTGATATACGTAAGGTGATGGCAGAATAATTAAGATTTTGAATACATATTACATTTTGATATGTGCAAATACGGGTTATACCAGTTTAACTGACTTTTTATGTCGTGACGTCATTTTCTGAGCTTTTCTAAGCTTTCTGAAACAGTTTTTTTTCAAAATTTTGAAACTCCGCCGAGTTTGTAGATAACAAAATATTTCAACATGGATGAATCTGGAAAAGATCATAGAATCATTCGCAAATTTACATCAACTGCTTGCATTATTTATAAGATCGTAGTTCAATGACTTCGATAAATTTATCTGATCTACGGTAAATATTCTTCAAAATTTGTATTTTTTTCATCATAATCGCCAACGCTAATACACCTATTTATTACATCTGTCAATTAATATGTAGAAAGAAACCATCAAAACAAAATGAGTTCTCCTGTTCTTAAAAAAATATTCTTCTACAGCGGACGGACATTACAATGTAATTTATAATCTTCTCTCTTATTTTTTTTCTTCAAGTTTGTAAAAAAAAATTGATTATTTTCAGATCTTATTTTTTTTATTCAAAGTGAGTGGACCTAGGTTTTAAAACGCTTTATGTGTTGTTGTGACGCATATTGTAATTCCTACTACACAAACTACATCTATGCAATTTCGGAACGTTTTTTAATTTGGTTAAAATCAGACATAAAATACTAAATCCACCCAAGAGCAAATGTGTGCCTTTCCCTTTGTATATCTGAAGTTCAAAACAAAATACATAAGATACTATCACATATCACGTTATAACATGCATACGAATAAACATACTGGCGTGGAAAAGAACAATTTTTTTCTAGTTTATTGGGGATTTTTGAGTAATTGTTCTCTTTTGAGTAATTCTACTCAAGTAAATATAGAAGTACATAATTTGAATTTTTATGGTATGGTTGGATGTTTCTCAGAAAAATACCCCACTTCTCATTTTACGTGTTTCAGATGAATTCGAACCTTCCTATTCAGTTCCTTGTTTAAATCCTTAGGCAAACACGCTATCAAGTTGAGGCGATGACTTCTATTAATTTATAGTATCTATTGCAAATACATAAACATCCATTTATTTTTATCATTATTCGGTATTTTTAATCCTTTTTCGGTTATAAAGTAAAAAATTGATTCAAATATTGAGTGGTAATTTGTCTTAAAGCAGATTACTCAGTAGCTTTAAATGCAGATGTCTGTTTTTTTTTAAATTATAGAAATATGTATCTCCAAATATTCAATGTTTATAAATTTATTTAAAATAGTTTGTTCTATAAACGGCCGTTATAACGCTCGAATTTTAAGCACTAGCCTTGTTACTACCAGCCCAATTTGGTTCATTCCTAAAATTATATTGGATATAACCTGTCCACATATTTCTAAAAAATATTTTTGGTGTAGTCAAGAAATGCGACCGTGAGAATGCCACTAAATTCCATTATACCTCATATTATTGATTGCAGGTTGCTGATGTCTGACTTTTTAAAAAATAATTGTTGCATGTGTTTTTTAGATAATAATTTTTTAATTCATTTTTGTTATATTTACAAATTATATTTTTCAGAAAAACCTAACAAAATCTCTATATTTTATTTTTTATATTAAGATGATATCTTAGGAGTACTGACGGATGAACTCTATTTAGTCAACGGTAACAGCCTCAATCTTAGGTATGACATCTTCATTGATGATAGCAGGTTAATGCTTGTTGGAGGAAACGTGCCTTCATATAACTCTGTGCTTGGGGTTTAATCATTGAGGTAGACAGTGCATCACATAACCAAGGAATACGCCATTAGCTGGATTATTGGTTACCCAATTTTAGTTTTGTTCCAGCAAAACTGTAAAAATATGTATTTTTATCTCCTTTTTTCTTTATCCTATCCTGAAATGCCTATGTCATAGTTTATACGCGTTTGGATTTATTTTTTATTCAACCATTCCAAAAAAAACTATAAAAATTTAAAAAAAAAAAAGACGCATCCATCAACACCAGAACAGAATATTTATAATTTTTTTTTGTTTTTCCGTCTCCGCTTATCATATTTCCATCGCCGCACCAAAATTTTTCAAAAATTCCGAGATGTCTACGAAATCTACCTAAAAAATATTGAATCTGGGCAACACAATATATTGTATTAAAAGAAACTATAAGAAACTAAAAGAAACTGCCAACAAAAAATTGTTTTCATCCAAACATAGAAATAGTACATTATGTTACTAGGAGTAGAAGGCTATCATTATTGTTGAGCCCAGATTCTTGCACTGCCAAGGCGTTAGCCGAGGCTGTGCAAACTGGGCGAAACATATAATGGGTCTTCTGCTTCGAGTGACATACTATTTTTTCTTCAAGCGTAAAAATAATGCAATTTATAAGTAGAAAAAAATTGAAATCATTGTTTATATCTCAACTATTTATTAAATCAAATATGAAAAAAACAGTTATGGCTTGAATAAGCATTACCTATTTATTAATTGTAATATTAAAGGTGCAGTTTTGTATACTGCAGTTATATAGGCCACTGCCACCGCTTTCGGCTTCGACATTCACAATCTTGTCATTGGTGTATATGTTATGATTAGTAAGGTTTTTGTCTATATTTAGTATGTTAGAAATACTTTCATTTGAAAGGTTTCCTGAATGTAAATCTCTTTTGATTCCAGAACTCGTACTTGGTTGTTCTTCCCAACAAAGTATTTTTTGTGCAGTTTGTTTCTTGCTGGAAACAGAATCTTCTAAGTACCCTTCAGCAACACTGGTGGATTTCCATCCACCATGTCGTTTTAAAGCGGTAATGTCCCCTCCGTTGTCAACTAAAATAGTTGCTGAAGTCCTACGAAGGCAATGTCCCGTATATTCATGAGGATTTGTTAATTTCAAAAACATAGCAACGTCTTTTGGAACGTTTGAAATTTTATGTATACCCATTACCACACGGTGACATTTACCGTTTTGATATTTAATAAAAAATCGCTGCAGATCCATATCATTCGGACGAAGTGCCGTATACTGTCTGACCAAGTTCAAATAAAAATCGCCAAGTATAGTAAATGACCGTTGTTTTTTGTTTTTTGTGTTGGTGATATTTACTAAAATTAAATTTCCTATATCTTGGATTTCGCTGTACTTCAAATGAACGAGTTCATCGCATCTACAGGCTCCTGTGACTCCAAATATTAATATAACCTAAAAACAAACGTTGAAATAAAAAGGATATTATTGTCAACGATTTAATAAATGTAATAATAATAAAAAAATAAGAAAGTGCCTACCTTTGTTGCTAAATAAACATTATTCGGTGCATCCTGAAGAAATTTATCAAATTGGTCTTTTGTTAATACTCTTGATTTTTTCGGGGTGTAATTTTCTCCTTGTCGCCTTAAAAATGCAGCTAATTTGGTACAATTTTCCATTTTTACATTATGTTTTATGTTTAATTGAGTTTTAATCATTGAATATTGTGCCCATAGTGTCGAACTTTTAAATTTTTTTGACAAATACGTAAAATAAGCAAGCATAACATTTTCTGTGTATTTTCGTACAATATTTTCTTTGCACCATTTTATAAATTTTTCATAAGCAAAATCATACACTTTTCGTGACTTCGTCGGAATTAGTGTTTCAATAGTGGAATTAGCTATTTCGACTAATTCCGGAGGTGTACATTGAAATTCTTGTTCTTGAGACATTTTTACAATACACTTTTCAAAACTGACAAACATAAAAATTAACAAACAAAACAATTAAATAAAAATTAAATGACAGTTCCATGCCTACTTGATTACAACGCCCATAATAAGAAGTTGCTTTCGTTTCTCATTATTTTGTTACTAGTACAATAATGAGCGTTCATTATTTTACTAGTAAAATAATAGGTTATTTCTATGACCTGTGTTGCCGAAAATAATATAGATATTATTATACGCTTGAAGAAAAATAATTTTTTTGAGATTAGGTCAATGTTGAGTGACGGCATTAACGTGAATAGATTATTTATTTATTTTCAATATGTATACAAAATGCGTTTCGGAATGTTATTTCATTCAAACATTGTCAGTACATATAATAAATAATTGAAGTTTGAGACCATTTATAGATTGCAAAATGAGAAACTTTTCATTAATTCTCAAGATCGTATAGTCGTACGCACCAAGGTCATGAAAAACCTCTCAGAGTTATTCTAATTAAACAAAACAAATACTTTAATGCATAACTAAATACCATTGGCTCTTTCCACACTTGTATGCAGTGCAACACATCAATGCTTCGTTCCTTACCTCTTTGGAGTTGCCATATTTGAATTCAGTTTATATAGGCAATTTATAGTCAAAGAGGTTAGAAACGAAGAAGTGATACGTTGCACTGCATACATATGTGCAAAGGACCATTAAGATTAATTTTTGGTAAGTGTGAATACGAATCGGCACAATTCAGACCTTGCATATGAGTCAACGAAAGATATCTCATGCCATTAACAATAATATATTGCTACTTAATTTAACATTTTGGCAGTGCAGGCGCATAGTTTCTAATAAGCCAATGACAGCACTCTCAAACTTAATTTTAATTAGTTAACCCACTCTATGGTGAGACATGAGCGCTAAAGGCTGCGTGGTCAAGCGGGGATTTGGTCGTAAGGCACTCTGGATACCGAGCATATTCCGTAGTTTTTAGCAGAAAGCTCTGCGCATCAAAAACCAATATCAAAGTTTTGCACCATGCCTGACTGTAGGATCATATCTGATTTATCAGTTTACAACAAATCAGAAAATGAATATTATATGAGTCGTTTATTTTGAAAGTGGGTAAGATCCTTTTACAAAGAATAAAATATTTAATGGTAACAATAATTACAAACTTTATAATTCTTTTTATTTATAAATTAACTATTAAATAACTATTACTTCTAGTTTTTGTAAAATGAAATAACCACACTTTAAAAATAAACGGTTTATAAGTATGTTGTGTTTAAATGTTGTGTTTAAATTAATCTGCACAGGTTAAAAATAGGGTTAACTAATCTGAACCCATTTATTCAGCAGGATGCTTACAGACAGACCTTATATCCGTCCCAAAAGTATGAGAACTTCAAAAACAGAAAAAGAAACTGGCAGCTTTACACCGCATATCTTCAGAATAACGTAGATGGTTAGGCAATAGAATGCGTTAGCCATTCGCCAAAATGCGAGTAAAACTGTCCTGACAAAAAAATTTAATCACTACAGCTTCATTTTATGTCAAACTTTTTTCGGTGATGCTGAAGAGGGTTAGATATTGAAATTAATTTTCGAGTTTTATTTAATCAGTAATAGAATTTAACTTTAACCAGTTAATATTTATAAAACCCAATTTGCATCTATTTTTGAAAAGTAACAGCATGGAGGGATCAGCTTTTGTTGATTTACGTGTTATTTTTTTTCACTCGTGTAACAACTCTAGTTCCTGCTATTGACATACGATTTAACATTTCAAATGTCACTGGAAATAGTACTGAGCGCCAATGAACTCTATATTTAGACAACAGTTGCATTCTCAATCTTATTTATGGAGAATCCCTTGTTAACGCCACGATATTGCTTACCGAAGAAATAAGACTCCATAAAAATCTGTATGTGGAGTTTTAATTTAATCATTAAGGAAAGAAGCCCATCAAATGGAGGAGTACTCCATTATCTAGATTACTGGCATCTCAATTTTAGTTTTGTTTCTGAAATTTTTTTAAAAATTTCTTTTCTATTTTTTTTTTGTTTGAATTGACTACATCTTATTATGAAATATTGGCCTACGTCATTCTTTAAAAAAGTCTTGCGTCCATCAACATCTCAAAAAGGATGTTGTCGGAAAAAATTACACAAAACTTTTTATTAAAAAAAACGAAAGCTATTATCAAGGAGTGAAAGCATTGAAAAAATAACTGGAGCTATATAAATATCAGTTGTGGAAGTGGACGGAATGGAATAACAGTTGTTAATTTACTATGTCAATGCCAGGATATAGAGTATTTAAATATAATTTTAATTTAAATTAATACTTGTTCAACCAATTAAAATGCCATTAAAGTTTAATAAAATTTAATATGCAAAATCTTCGCTTATTTTTCGTGAATATTCTATGTCACAACCGGTCGTATAAATCAGTTTTTTTTTATTAAATCTATTCTGTTTATTTTTTGTTGTTGTTTATTTAACTTGAAATTTAACTTAATTTTTAGTCTAAAAAGTGATTAGTGTAAAAGACATGTCACTTAAACGTTTATTGATATGCTGGTAGTTTACCAAGTTTACCAGACACATGCGTGTGGATAGAAAATAATCAATAAAGTTCATCATTAAGGTTAAACAAATTAAAAGGAGTTGGAAAAAAAGATACTGCTTTAAGACAGTTTTTATTTTTTTAATAAATTTTTCGTTCGTATTTTATTATATGATTGTTATTAAAAAAAGATTTCCAGTTTTTGTTTAATGTTGCTTTAATTTTATCTATTTACGCAATTGTTATAAATACGCAAGATGTATATGAGCAATTTCACGAAGATTCAACATCGTTTTGACTTGACCCCTTTTAATTTTGATTATTTTTTGTTTATAGATAGTCTTTGATAAATAAAAAATACAAGTTCTCTTAGAATTTTTTTTTTCGACCAGGGGTCTTCACAGGGTGCCCCTCAATTTTTGTTATTTTGTGATGTGAGTGCATTTTGACGAGCGATTGTAGAAAAACTACTCAATCGATTTTCATAAATGATATGTCGTTGAATAGGTATTAGAACAAAGTTTTTAAAAATGTACACTGTTAATTTTTTGAAATAATTTTTAACGGAGTAACATAAGAAAAAAATGGTGTAATTGAAAAAAAGATGGCACTAACTTTTTTTTTTTTTTTTTAAACTAAATTGAAGCTTATTTTATATCTAACAACTTGTGAAAGTTAAGGACTAGCATCATTTTTTGTTTTAGAGATAAAATTCGTTGTGCATATGACTGTCGGGAATCAGTTTTTTTTGTTCTGAAGAAAAATTATAAAAATGGCGATTTTTAGATTCAGATTTTTTTTTTATGTTAAATATCAAATATTTTATTATTAAATGAACTTTTTAAAAAGCAATTTCAGTCAAGTTCAGCAAAATTTTGCGACATTTTGACTCCACCCTTTTTAATTTGGTCTATTTTGGTCTATATTCGGTTTATAGATAGCCTTTGATAAATGAAAAATACGGCTTCAAGTAGAATTTTTTTAAATATAGACCAAAATAGACCAAATTAAAAAGGGTCGAATCAAAATGTCGCAAAATTTTGCTGAACTTGACTGAAATTGCTTTTTAAAAAGTTCATTTAATAATAAAATATTTGATATTTAACATAAAAAAAAAATCTGAATCTAAAAGTCGCCATTTTTATAATTTTTCTTCAGAACAAAAAAAACTGATTCCCGACAGTCATATGCACAACGAATTTTATCTCTAAAACAAAAAATGATGCTTGTCCTAAACTTTCACTAGTTGTTAGATATAAAATAAGCTTCAATTTAGTTTTAAAAAAAAAAAAAAAAAAAGTTAGTGCCATCTTTTTTTCAATTACACCATTTTTTTCTTATGTTACACCATTAAAAATTATTTCAAAAAATTAACAGTGTACATTTTTAAAAACTTTGTTTTAATACCTATTCAACGACATATCATTTATGAAAATCGATTGAGTAGTTTTTCTACAATCGCTCGTCAAAATGCACTCACATCACAAAATAACAAAAATTGAGGGGCACCCTGTGAAGACCCCTGGTCGAAAAAAAAAATTCTAAGAGAACTTGTATTTTTTATTTATCAAAGACTATCTATAAACAAAAAATAATCAAAATTAAAAGGGGTCAAGTCAAAACGATGTTGAATCTTCGTGAAATTGCTCATATATGTTAGAAAAGTATCCCAAAAAGTGGACAAACTTTTTATTTAAAACCTGCCGTTCTGATCTTTCGAAAAATGAGAACGGACGCATTCACGAAAATTTGGGTTGAGGTAATGTGTAGTAGGAATTGCAATATGCGTCACAACAACACATAGAAACCTTTTAAAACCTAGGTTCCACAAAAACCTGCGAAAAACAATTCATTATGAACTCCGTACACTGGCTTCAGATTTCGAACTCATTAAGGAGGTCTAGGAAACTATACTCAGACTACGATTCAACAATAAGAACGTGCTAAGCCTAAGACGAAATCTGGATATAGTTTTTATGTATGTAAATACGTATAACAAAATGTAAACCTACCATAATAAAAGCGTAGCTAACTTCAATTCATTGGCATGTGTGAAGTTATCGAGCTAATAGAACGTGAATAAAACGTAAAAATAATAATTAAAATATTATCTATAAACATCGTGTGTTTTACTCTTCAATTGAGAATAATCCTTACCGAAACATAACAAATTGGCGACGAGGAGTAAAAGTTAATGAACATTTTGTGAAAGAACAAAGATTTTATGAAGAAAATCAAAAGTGTTAAGCACATAAGACATAACCTCAAATACAATGAGTGAACACATACAATTTTTTCCAGTCGAAATTAGAAATTTTCGATCCTACACAAATTGATTGGAGTCTTTATCAAGAAAGGCTCGAATCTGTGTTCAGAAGATTGAACTGCAAGGATGAGGAAACTAAAAAGGATACGTTAATGGAGTACCTAAACACAGAAGTGTTAATATTACTTCGCAATTTGTGTTCTCCAAAACGAATTGAGGAGTGTAAATATGATGACACATCACACATGTAAAACGCTGGCCACACATTTCACGAAGTCGGTGATCGTATTTAAGGAAAGAAAAAAATTTTTCACAGCTGGAAAAGAAGGCGGTGAAAATGTAAATACTTTTTATGCCAGGTTGAAAGGATTGTCAATCAGTTGCAAGTTTGATACACACTTGGAACACAATTTGCTGAATCAGTTTGTAATGGCCATGGACGAGAAAACATATGAACGATTGACAGAAGAAGATGAAATTTTAACAATTACAAAAGCTCTGGATATTGCAACATGGTTGGAACTGAGAGAAAAAAATAAAGACACTATGAATTATGTAAAGAGAAGTCATACGGCAGAATTTAAACAAACAAACAAGAACTTCAATCCAAAAAGATCATCAACACCATGTAACAATAAAATTGCTTGTGTTAAATGTGGTAAATATAACCATGTAGTGGATCAATGTAGATTTGTTTCACTTAGTTGTAATTTTTGTAAAAAATAGGTCATAGCGCTAAAGTTGGTTACAAGTTTAAATAAATAAATTATTTGACAGACGGTAATGACAATCAAAGTGAAACAGATCTGCATTCCAATTTAAATGTATTGTTACGATTACAGAATAATCTAGACGATTACGGTCACTTCCAGGAAAATAAAATCAACAAAACACAACAATTGAATGAAATGAATATTGTTGTTGCTGTACATATTCTTAGAAATAGGGTCAACATAAACGATTTTATGAATCAAATCAACATAACGTAAAATAATCGAATATTCTAATATTTTCTCAAGGTTTCTGGAAAGTGATGTCGAATTATCTAGAAGTATTGCAGAAGGTATAAAAGAAAATTACCTCTTGTAGTTTTAAATTAGTTTATTTTAAACCTGCGATTGTGAAGTTAAAATTATAAAAGTGATCTTTAAATTAGTGAATAAAGTTATAAGTGTTATTAAATAGAAATAATTTGTGTATTATTTTGAACGTGGAGTTACTGGAAATTTCTACAATAAACCGTTGGAGTTTCTGAAGCTGTTAAAAGAATATTCTAGTTAGGAATATTGTTTGCTGCATTGTTTTCCTGTTGTTGTGAAACAATAAAGGTGTTGAATACTTAATAAAACCTGGTGTGTTTGCTTACTAATCAGTGATCGAACTCAGAAAGAGATTGGGAATTACGTTTATCGAATTGTGAGTTAGGCCAATTCGAAGGAAGGTTGGAAAAACGTAACAGTATTATTACAAGAAACTTTTCAAGATTCATGTCAAATTAGGTCAATTGAAAATACTTTAGCACGAAAGACTTTAAATGAAAATAGTGCAAAAGAAAATTATTGTAATGTAGATGATTCTAATGAAAAGGTCAAAAGGAAATTGTTATTTTTAATAAGAATCTTGCAAAAGTGGAAACTTTAAATAATATTACAAGTAAAAATGAGAATGGACATTGTTGGTAGTTTGAAGGACATATAGAATTTAATAATAAAAAAAGATATGTTAATGTAGTAGTTATTAAAAACGGAGGTCCACCACTTGCCGGTAGAGATTTCTTAAACGCTTTTGGTTTGTTAGATAAAGTAGAGGCGATAATAAAATATTTAATATTAAATAAAGACTTTTTATTAAATAAAGTTAATGAAAACTTAAGTTTAACAGAATTAATTAATGAACATAAAGATCTATCTACGAATTAGGTACATTCAGGCCGAATAAAATTCATTTGGAATTAAAAGAAAACGCTTCTCCAATTTTTCATAAACCACGTATTATACCATTCGCTTTGCGACAGAAAGTTGAGAAGGAGTTAGATGACTTAATTAAACAAGAAATTCTTTCACCAATTGAAACAGCAGAATGGGGTACGCCTTTGGTACCAATTCTCAAGACTGATGGTAGAATAAGAATTTGTGGTGATTATAAGGTAACGATAAACAAGTTTATCAAAAATGTCAAACATCCGCTTCCGAGAATTGACGATATGGTTAATATGTTACGCGGAGGAAAGAGATTTTCGAAACTTGACTTAGCTTGTGCGTATAACTAGTTGGAACTCGATGATGAAAGTAAACAACTAGTAGTATGGACCACACACAAAGGTGTATTCAGATGAATTGCTTGCCATATGGTATCAAACCCGCCAGTGGTATTTTTCAATCCACAATGGAAAAGCTATTCCAGGGGTAGTCATTTTTGGAGATGATGTGGTTGTTACATGGTAAAGATGAACAAGAACATTTGTCTAATTTAAAAAAGTTTTTGAAAGACTTAATAACGTGGGACTAAGACTTAATAAGAACAAGTGTGAATTTTGTGAAAACATCTCGTATTTAGGCTACCAAGTAAACGAGTTTGGATTATGTAAAACCGAAGAAAGAATCCAAGCGGTATTAAAAGTAGAAAATCCTGTTAATATCACGGAGGTTCGTGCTTTTTGCGGTTTAGTTAACTATTATGGCAAATTCATAAAAGATTTATCGACAATTATGAGTCCTTTATACAATTTGTTGAAAATCGAGGTACAATTTGAATGGACTAATGAATGTCAAAAAGTAGTTGACAAAATCAAAGAGGAAATCACTTCGGAACTCATTTTAGTTCATTTTGACCCAAACATACCGATTATTTTGACATGTGACGCATCACATGTTGGTTTAGGTGTGGTGTTATCGCACAAATTTGCGAGTGACGAGGAAAAACCCATTGCTTTCATATCCAGAACTTTAACAAAAGCTGAGATGAACTATAGTGTCTTAGACCTAGAAGCATTAGCCATTATTGGTCCGTAACATTTCATCGATAAAGGACAAGACATAATATATTACAAAAGTATAAGGAACGTGACTAGTAGAGACCCGATTATGTCAAAAGTAGTGGATGCAGTTAAATACGGTAAATTAAACGATTTAAAAGGAGACGAATTTAAACCATTTTTTGGAATAAAACAAGAGCTATCAATTGAGATTGACATGATATTAAGAGGTCATAAAGTAGTTATACCTAAGAAATTAAGACCATGCATATTAGAGGAGCTACATAGATCACATTTTGGTATAGTTAAGTCCAAATCCGTAGCTCGATCGTATGTATGGTGGCCTAACATCGACAACGACATTACTAATATGATAAAGAACTACAGATCTTGTCTAGTTGTCTCACCAAATCCTCCTAGAGCAAGTTTAATTCCTTGGGAATTTCCAAAGAAACAGTGGAGTCGTATCCATGTAGACTTTGCAGGTCCCTTTTACGGATTTAATTTTTTCATAATAGTCGACGCATTTACCAAATGGATTGAAATTTATAAAATGAAAAACAACAGCTGAAGCTACACAAAATGTATTTAGAGAAGTTTTTGGTAGATATGGTTTACCTGATCAGGTGGTATCTGACAATGGTAGTCAATTTTGTGCTTTAGAAATGGGACAGTATTTAAAATTACACGGCATCGAACAAATTTTAATTGCTCCAGGTCATCCATCCAGCAATGGTCAAGCTGAAAATATGGTAAAGGCTCATAAAAATACAATTAAAGCAGTTCTTGATCAATACAATAGAAATGATAAAACTTTCAACATGGATTTAGCTTTAAACAGGTTTTTGTTCGATTACAGAACAACAAAGCATTGTACATGCAATGAAACCCCAGCTAAACTAATGTTCGGCAGAGAACTCAAAATTAGTTTTAATTTATTTAAAACTCCGAATCAAGAACAAATAATAAAGAAAGCTCATCGGAAGCAAATGAATAATTATAAGGGTAGACGTGACAAACATTTTTCAATCGGGGAGAAGGTGATAGAGAAAGACTATTCAGATCCAAATAAAAGCAAATGGGTCGATGCAGAAATAGTTACAGTTTTAGGTCCACGGAACTATACGGTTAAGTTAACTAGTGGTAGAACGATTAAAAGACATCTTGACCAAATGAAAGAAAATATTCGTGCCGAACTACTTGATTCTGAAGCAATGGACAAAACTAACATAAACATTCCAAAGTCTAATACAAGACAAACTAACGATAATAGTATTAAAAAGAAAGTAACCTTTAAAACAAATCCAATAACAATATTTTCAAAAATAAGGAATAAAGTAAATGATAATGTTGTAATGGAACCTACAAATCCATGTAATACTCAAAATCAAAACAAAGATAGTGCTCAATTGGAATTAAATCATAATATACAAAGTGACACTGTTTCGATACCAAACGAAAAGCCAAAAAGTAGTGTTAAAAAGCCTTCTCGTTATATGTAAGGCGGAACAGTGATCACAATTTACTTGAAATATATTTTGTTAAGGTATTTGTTACTTTATTTTATATAAAATTTTATTCTAGAATATAAGACATCTTAGTATGGGGGTGTTATGTATGTAAATACGTATAACAAAATGTAAACCTACCATAATAAAAGCGTAGCTAACTTCACTTCATTGTCATGTGTGAAGTTATCGAGCTAATAGAACGTGAATAAAACGTAAAAATAATAATTAAAATATTATCTATAAACATCGTGTGTTTTAGTCTTCAATTGAGAATAATCCTTGCCGAAACAACAATAGTGGCATTACAAGAACAAAGATAGCCAGGAAAACCAGAAGAAATTAAAGATATTTTTCTTTGGACAAACCAGAAAATATTTAAGATTTATTCTTCCTAGAACTCGAAGAATTATTATCAACAACACCTTGCGGCACGATATAAAAATCGTGATAGGTGACTTCAATGTTCAAATTGGTAAAAGTGCAGAACTTAAAACACATATAGTGGCTTTGTTGATATTGATCGCCATGATCTCTAAGAGACACACTATAAATGTATGTGAACCGTTAATACGGCCTGTGCTAACCTTTGAAAGCTGGACACTGATTACCGCCGATTGTAGAAATCTATCAATATTCGAGAGAAAGGTCATTAAAACAATTTAAAGTCCCTATTATAAATACAGGCCCTGATACGGAGCCACGTTATAATCATTGGACCTTTACTACTAATATAAAAAATAGAATTTGCGCGGGATACAGCTTATCCCCACTCGAATCTTGAGATTGGGAATCTCTCACTATTTTTTTTCTAAATTTACTCTAACATTCTAAAAGGGATAATTAAATTAAAATTAATATACATATTTTTAGTAAATACCTTAAGTTATTTTTGTTGATTGATGTCATCAATATTCGGTTGTTCTAAGTTATTTCTTTGATTTTCCAATATCATTTCTTCCTTATGTTCTGTCAAATTGTAATATTTCCATATTCTTTTTGTCTTCAATTTTTCGTTGGTAATAAAACCTTATTTTTACTATTATAGTAATTAATACTACAGCGAAAAAGTTTGTAAATTTTATTTTAATTTAAATCGTATTCCATTAGTTTTTCACATCAATAACAAAATAATAATTTGTTTTTATAATTTTTGACACAATTTTTTTTATAATCAATTCAATCTTTGGTTCACGTTTATAATAGAAACACTTTTGTTTGAACACATATTTGAGTTTTTAAAATTCAAATCAATTAAACTTGAATATGATATATTAAACACAGCAAATTATTTTAATATTTATTTATTTATTCGCTATTTTTACTTACGGACGTTTTCTTACAACTTTATTGTTTTGAAGCAGAAAATGGAATGCATGTTTTTTTAAAATTGCAAAATGTGATTTTTTTTTTTGACCTCTTCTAATCAATCGTGTAATATTCGAGAATTCAGCAAATGATTAACAACGACGTCTGTTCATTAGTATTGGAAATAAAAATTTAGTACGTTCGTTTGCTTTTTATAGTATATTCAAAATTTAACTAGCAGTTAAGTTTTAGAAAATTTTAAAATTATTATTAATGTAAAAATGAACGGAAATTAATGTAATACATTTCTATTGAATTGAAAACAAAGAGGAATTTGATTTTATTATTGTTTTGCGATTATTGCGATCGTTACACCATGAATTCAAGGTAGAAACCAAGGTTTTTACTCTTGAAATCACAAAAACGTCGCCATCCCCTCCATGACAGAAAACACCAAAGCACTATTAAACTTAAACTAATAATAGAAATTCTAATAACTAATAAAAAAAATTATAATAACTAAGTAATATTAAATATAACACCTATTTAAATTCTAAAAACCGAGAATTAAATTTATAACTATAATAACTAATGATTAAGAATATATGTTTAATTTATGACAACTAATGATTCTAACACTAAATTTAATTTTAAAAAAAAAATATATTGAAAAACTTAGGCTTGGTATATAGGAAACAGACGCTAGAGATTTCGATGGTAAAACCCGCAAAATCATGACTCGCAATCACCAACAATAGTAAAACCAATTCTCAACAAAAAAAAATGGAGTTAGTAGCAAAAAAAAACAACGAACGCCCAATTCGAAAACATACAAGATTTTTTGTAAAAACAAACTTTGTAAAGGAACAAAAGGAAAGATCGTCGTAGCTAATCCTTGCTGAATCTGTACAAAAGTTCCTAAGATATTGTATATGTAAAAATATAATTTATTTATTTTAATTTCAGATATACTGAAATTTCAGAAATAATTATATACCTAAAATTATTTATTGACGATAGCACCCCTAAAAATATTTATTTATTTTTAAAAAAAATTGAAAAATAAAAAATATTCAAAAGAATGTTTATTTATCGGATGCACCGTCTTAACTTTGAAATATTTATTTATTTTTTTAAAAAAAATAAAAATATTTATTTATATCTTGATGTCTTGCTTATTAAGAAAATTTATTTATTTAGCTACCTAAAATTATTTAATTCTAAAAAAATTATTTTATTTAATAAAAAAATTTATTTATTTAATTTTTGAAAAATTTGTTTGATTTATTTTAATTTTTTATTTAATATCATAAGAGATTCCCAAAATCAAGATTCGTCTGGAGACAATTTAAAAAGTAAGTATGGTACAATATCCATTTTGTTTAAATTTGAAATATCGCGTTCGCGAGCCCACTTCAACAATGCATGTGAGAACTGACTAGAAAAGCCCCTAACGACCAGATTCTACAGAACAGATTCTCCCCAACCTAATAAAACAATCACAACTGTCACGATTAGACACTAGGTCCATTTCTACTGACCCAGTTGTGCTTGTTTAACCTAAAAATAAATTACAACTAAACCTAATGCGAAAGTTGTAGAACGCTCCCGAGCACCAGACTTCAAATCTTAAACTCTATGAAAAACTGTTTTATTGTAAAAGCTAAGTGGAAAAATGGAAAAGTTTTTTGAATTTGTATGAGGTGAAGCCTCTGATCCTGAAAGCAAAAGTACAATTGGTTCTTCTCCTCATTACACCGAAGAAGTCTCTGAGCAAAGAATGGTACTACTGGTTTGCACCTAAGTACAAACACAGCACCACCACTCCTCGTCCCTGAGGACTTCCTCGCTGAATAAAGAGAAGAAACCAATGTTCTTCGATCGCATAACCCCGATGGCCATAGGCGATCTAAGAACGACATCAATGTTAAAGAGTGAAGCTCTATGGATGGCTTGTTAGGCCTACCGCTTGGAAAAGTGAATCAATAAACCTAAATAATATATAACTTATCCATAATCTAAATAATTTCTTATTTAAAAATGCTAAATCGAAACATGAAATACATAATATGTGTTAATAAAGTTTTACATGAGATTAATTAAATTTAATCTTCAGACTAAATAAATGTAAATGTAAATAAATGTAAAAATAAATGTAAATAAATGTAAAAATGAACGGAAATTAATGTAATACATTTCTATTGAATTGAAAACAAAGAGGAATTTGATTTTATTATTGTTTTGCGATTATTGCGATCGTTACACTATAAAGTTGCTGAAAATCAGTATAGAAACCGATTAAATAATGAAATCACACAACTTCTTGGCGACTGCGATGTAATCGGATTCATCAAATTCAATCGAATTAGATGGTTTAATCATGTAGCAAGACTCTCATCACACAGAATGATAAGAAAAGTCTCCCAACAATAACCAACTTGATTTCGTCGGCAAGGTGGACCAAAACAACGTTAACGTAATGGCAATTGGCATCACTCAAGACCTTCGTGCTATTGGCTGTCTATTAAAACTTTAATTCAATTCACGATTGCTTTTATTTCGAAAAAGTAGATCGTGTTATATCGTCAAATTAGGAATAAAATTTTTAGTGTTTGGTCGAATTCCAAATTGTTTTGAATTATTTGTAACTCATTTTTATTGTTCAAATTTAGGATTGTTTGTGATTCTTAGACGAAAATTGAGTTTGAATACGAATCAATGTATATTATTGCTGTTTTAGTGTTCTAATACAATATCTCTATATCATAGCGTCATGTTTCAACTGTTTATCTGTGTAATTATTCTATAACCGTTCCAAAATATTCAGTTCAGAAGAGAGCTAAAAAAAGATTGCCAGTTTTTATTAACACTAAGAGAAATACAATTAATGTTTGAAGAAAAAAAAACATTCCCTTCATATTAGATCCATGATTTTTGTCATCCTTAGTAGATCCATCCACTTTAAGTGCTAAGATCATAGGTTAGGATTAGGATTATATTAATTGCACTGAATGCGGACAACTTCACGTAAATTGTTTATCGCAAAAATATGCTATTTATTGCAAACCTGATTTATCATAAAATTTAATCTTTTGATTAAATTGCAAAAATATTTTGCGTCGAAGTGCGGTAATTACTATCGAGTATCGGTACTTGTTGCTCTCCATTTAAATATGTAATTTACCCTGCTCAAGTTTTTAAAGTTTCGTAATTTCAAATTCTGATGACGATCCGACTTAAAGACTCGACTGTTTCCTAAACTAAAACACTTGAAATTTTGGTTTAGCCTTATTTTATCGAATTATAAGGAGTTAAAAATCGTTATAATATTCACACATTTATATTCAGCACGTTAAATGCTGAACGCCTAACTATAGCTACAAAAATACAAACAGTCGATTTTATTTATTCATCTCCAGTTAATTACTTTATGTTTTAATATTTATTTTATTGATTATCTAAAATAAAAAGTGTTTTTATTAAAACAAATTTATATTGCTATGCTATGTCAAATGTCAATATTTGTTTATTATTCGACGTAAATAAGAACCACAAAAAGTAACATTTTGATTTTTTAATCGACTACGTTTCTGAATATCATTACGTCGTATATGTATATATATAATATATATGTATTACTAATAAGTATACAGTGCGAATCATGTTAAGCAAGTAAGTGAAACAAAACGATATATAGAATTACAATTCACTAGGTTGAATCGGAATAGATTTATTTAATTAAATTTGATATGATAAGCGAAACATGCGGTAGAAACTCTATCTCAATGCCGACTCGAACCAGGATTCAAACCAGCATCCTTCTGGATTGTTGTTTCTTGTTTAGTTAACAAGAAACAACAATCCAATCCACATTTAGCTCACTTAACGCTCAAATTAAATCTATTCAAAAATAACCTATATGAATTATTTAACTGCTAACTGCTTAACTGCTAACTCTAACTAAAATAACCTATACTAATTATTTAACGATCCGGATCAGGATTGCCTGAAGACTGATCAGGGATGAATCAGGCTTCCTGATCCGGACATGATGGAAAATCGTCACGCCATATAGGATCCGTACAGGATCCGTTTAAATGATCCATGCCGGATACATTTCAAAGATCCATTCCGGATCCATTTCAAAGATCCATTCCGGATCCATTTCAAAGATCTATTCCGGATCTATCTTAAAGATCCATGCCGGATCCATTCAACAGTTTCATGTCCGGTCTGGTCAAGAGATCCCTACCAGATCCGTTCAAAGGTTTAGAATTAATTTTGTTCTTAAATATTAATTTGACATTAAATAAATGAAAAAAATATTACCATTTTTCCTTAATTTTGTTCATAATTTCAAGTACACTTCAAATGCTTATAAATTTATGCAGTAAGTTTGTTAATTATTTCTTATTTTTATTTTATTTAGTCCAAGTTTTGGCATTATTGATGATTTTTCCAATGGTATCATAAAACTCTTTGTCACATAGGCTCTTATGAAGGTATGGATCCAAGTTTGGATTCGAAAACTAACTTCACCCATACCTGCTTTAGATCACTTGTCATATTTCAAATAGAATAATTTTTGATCAACATAATAAGTATTTCACCAATTACTGCTAACAAAAAACATTTGGAAATTCTTGAGTAAAGAGGAGATGCAAGATAAAAATTTAAATTATATGCTTTAAGGTTAATAAGCAAGATCCCTCACAACTGTAAGTTTGACAATGCTGTTTTCGATTCTACAATAAATTTGTACTTATAAGTACAAAATATTAAACAATTAAATAGATTCAGTCTACAGTTAATTATTACAGTTAAGTATATTATAATTAACTTTTTAAAAAGTTATTAAAAATTCGTGAAGAATGAGAAAATTTTTTGCACAAAAAAATTTTAAGTTAAGTACCCGAGCAGAAATTTGTCAGGGCTCAAGTAAGGCCCTGATCAGGTTTGCCCTAACCTGGATCAGGCATTGGTAGGACAGCCTGATTGGGCCCTGATCATGAGTGTAACGCTTTTGCCCTATCAGGTCCTGATTGGGATTACCGGATCAGACCCTGATTGGGATAATCGGATCAGGCCCTGATTGGGATATCCGGACCAGACCCTGATATATATTTATATACTATATACATAAATTAATCAAATTAAAATAAAAAAATTACAATGGAAAAAATTAAAACATACATACCACCTTAATGACTATTATTATAGTCTTTCTGCCGAGAAGCTATAACTAAAACATACATGAAACGATTTTAACTATATATTTCTAAAATGGATAATACTCTAGTGAGTTTTAACCAATTGAAATTTCAGCTAGGGGTCAAATACGAGAAACCTGATCCGGGCCGGATGTATTCAAATAAGATTAACCCTAAAAGGGTATTCTAAATCAGGCCCTAAACAGGCCCACATCAGCTTGCTCTAATAGAGATTGCCCTTGTAGGACTGACCAGACCCTGATCACGACCTGACTGTATTCAGGTTTTCCCTAACTAATTTCTGCTCGGGTAAATGTACTATTATGACGTCGATAATATAATCAAAATAATAATTCAGTTATACCATTAATAACGAATTTATTGTTTAATGAGCAATATTATATACAGAATGGATCAGGTAAAAAACTAAATTTTGTATTATTATCCAGTTCAGGACATCGGATAAGATGAGTTTTTTCGATCAGAAACTGATCGTATGACTGGATCAACGGATAAAGTACTGCACGCTGATCAGTAACTGATCAGATAGCCGGATCAACGGATAAAGTACTGCACGCTGATCAGTAACTGATCAGATAGCCGGATCAAGGGAAACGGTACTGTACGCTGATCAGGAACTGATCAGATATCCGGATCAAGGGAAACGGTACTGTACGCTGATCAGGAACTGATCAGATGGCCGTATTACGGAAAATCTGATCATAATCCGGGTTCCCTGAACTAATTTCCAGTCGGGTAATTCAACAACTGATAATGATAGAAGTTAGTACTATAAAGTATTACAGTCACACACTCCATAAAATATTGAATTAAAACGAGATTTAGTTTCAAAGTGAAAATGTATTTGTATAGATGGTTAAACAATCAGTTAATGGTTATTTAAAGGGAAACTTGGTGCTTTTTAAGGTAGTGCAAAATGGTATCACAATGCCGCATCAGTATACAAAATAGCAAAATTTATTTTTCGCCAACATTTTTAAACCAAAAAGTATTTTAAAGAAATTTGTTTTCCAATTATTGTCTAAAACGTATTCCTTCAGAAATTGCAAGATATGGATGGAGCATGCATGTTTTTTTTTTTTTTTTTTTTTTTTTTTTTTTTTTTTTTTTTTAAGGCGTTCATGCTCCATGTAGGAGCGTTGCCAGGCTAATCAGCTTTGAATATTCACCACGGTCATTCGCAACAGCGACATAATTACCATGGCAGCCGATTTTTTTAAGGTCGTTTATTACGTCAGTCTCCCATTGTAGTCGTGGTCTTCCTCGCGGTCTACCACTCCCTGGGGTACTAACGTACATTTTTCTAATCATTCCAGACTGTGAATCGGCTCGTAGAACATGCCCAAACCAAGCGATCCTATTAGAACGGATACAACCTATTATATCAGGACCCTCAAGAAGGTCTCTGATCTCAAAGTTATACCGGGTTTTATACTTTCCATCGTCTGTCTGTCTTAAGTGGACCAAAAATGTAGCGTAGGATCTTACGCTCAAATACAGATAAATGCGATTCGTCATTTTGTGTAAGGGTCCACGTTTGTGACCCATACATCACAACCGGTCTAATCAACGTCTTGTATAACTTGAGCTTGGTGTTAGTTGATACATACGGTGATCCAAGGAGAGGTTTAATTGAGTAAAAAGTTCGATTACCTGCAGCGATTCGAGCTTTAATATCTGTAAGTATGCTGTTGTTTGAGTCAAGCATTGATCCCAAATATTTAAAAGATTCAACTCCCTCAATTCGTTCATCGCCGCACATCAAATCTTTCTTCTCAGCCTCTCTTGAAACATTCATATGTTTGGTTTTATTATAGTTAATTTGCAGACCAATTTTCCTAGCACCACTCTCAAGCGATTTGAAAGTCTCACTCATAACAGATTCACTTCGGCCGAGGATGACAACATCATCAGCGTAAGCAATCATCTGTACTGAGTTTATTGACAAGATATTGTTATTAGTCGGTAGTTTCTTTTGACGGCACACATATTCCAAGGCTAGATTAAAAAGTATAGGAGAGATAGCATCACCTTGTCTTAAACCGGAGTCGACTTTAAAAAACTTTGATATTTCGTTCTCTACTCGTACACAGCATTGAGAGTTCTGTACTGTCATTTTGCATAGTGATACCAGTTTACCAGGAATTCCCATTGACACCAGAGCAGACCATAGAGTCTCTCGTTCGAGAGAGTCGTAGGCCTGCCTGAAATCAATGAAAAGTTGGTGCACAGGTATGTTGAACTCTCGACACTTTTCCAAAATCATCCTTATCGAGAAAAGTGCATCGGTGGTACCTCGGCCACACTGGTATTCTGGTGGAAACCACACTGATATTCTCCAAACAGTTGTTCAGCAAAAGGATTGATTTTGGATAGCAAAATATAGGAAAAGATCTTATATGCTGTGCAGAGGAGAGCGATTCCTCTGTAGTTTGCACATTGTAGGCGATTACCTTTTTTATGGATTGGTATCAGCATAGCTGTGTTCCAGTCCTGTGGCATGGTTTCACTCCTCCAGATCATTTGAACAAGTTCAAACAATCTTAAGGATAGAGTTTCGCTACCATGTACAATCATTTCGGATGTTATATCGTCGATACCAGGTGCTTTATTGCATTTTAATTTTGACAGCGCCGCATCGAATTCCTCTCTGGTGGGTTCTTCTACATGTACCTTTGACGCACGAATAAGCTTTGCTCGCCGCCCGACTTGTTGCTGGTCACTTAAGTTGAGAAGATTCTCAAAATAAGCGGCCCAAGTATCTAAAATATTTTTAAGGTCTACTTGTAGCTCCCCATCTTCGTTTTGAATAGCAGTCGATCTAGTTTGAGGTTTTAACCTGTTTGAGGTCTTTAAGGTTTTAACCTGTTGAAAGAAGTTACGCGATTGATGTTCCTTATTGAAGCTTTCAATCTCCTCACACTGTCTCTTCCACCATTCTCGCTTCGTTCGTCTACATAGCTTTGTAACGGCTTTTCTTGCCAGTTTATAGTTCTCTTTCGTGGACCTGGTGTTGCATCCTTGTAGACACTTCAGATAGCAATCTCTTTTGTATTGAATAGCGTCAAGGCATGCTTGATCCATCCATGGCTTCTGGGAGTGGTTCTGTGGTCGTCCAAGTATTCCCTCAGCAGCGCTTAAAACAGCATATTTGAGCAAATACCATGACTTATCGACGTCTCCATTAATGGTTTCTGATTTATCCAATGTTTCGGCAATATGGTTTTGATATCTCTCTTCTGTTTCAGCATTCTTTAATGATGAGATGTTAAAACGTTTCCGTTGATTGAATTTTGGAATGCCTGGATTTGGGAAATGGAACCTTATCGTTGCACATACAAGGAAGTGATCACTTCCAATGTATGCACCTCTAAAGGATCGCACATCCCGAACGCTCGAAAAGAAACGTGCTGTTACTAGAACGTGATCAATTTGATTTCGAGTGTTTCCATTCGGTGAGACCCAAGTCTGCTTATGAATCGATCGATGCGGAAAGAACGTACTGGCAATTCTCAAATTATTTGATAATGCAAACTCAGTCATTCTCTCACCATTATCATTCGAATTCAAATGCAGGCTGTTGGGACCCACCACATTTCCATAAGAGATATCTCTTCCAACCTGTCCATTAAAGTCACCAAGAACCATAATGAAGTCGCGTGTGGGCGTTTGTTTCATAACCTCTTCCAGTGCTATGTAGAAATTATCCTTCTCGTCGACGGTCTTAGCTTCAGTAGGTGCATGCACGGCAATAAGAGAAATATTGTTATATGTACCACGTACACGTAGGTAGCAGATCCTCTCACTGACCGGGATGAATTTCATCACGGCTTCTTGTATGCGTGCACCAACAAGAAATCCAGTACCAAATTCTCTTCGAGAAGGATGACCACTACAGTATAGAGAGTGACTATCCAAATCTTGTTTTCCGATTACCGGCTGTCTAATTTCTTGTAGAGCAATAATATCCATCCTATACCTCTCAGCCTCTGTTTTCAGACTTATAAGAGCATCAGGAGCGCTCAGGCTGCGCACGTTCCACGTTCCGATTCGGTAGTCTGGTCCTTTTTCACGTCCAGGTAAAATTCTGTTTTTGTCCGGGTCTGTTATTCTTTTCTGATAACCAAATTTAACATATTAGTTTTTTTCCGGGATTAGGGTGTTAACCTTAGGCCCAACCCAAATTGTCGTGAATGGGTCCGTTCTGCATATCAAGGTCACCAGAAACAACCTTTTTACACGTTTATATAGCGAGCCGCTTGATTCAAGACAGACGCCCGCTCCAAGCCGCCCCTGACATGGAGAACAGACGCTTGAGTCGCATTGGTTGTAAGGCGCCAATTCGCCGTGATGTAGCGTCATTGACTAAGCAGTTTTTACTCTGCTTGTCTCCAATACACCAACCTAATTCTGTCAGCATTACCCAGGCAGCACGGCGTGGACGTCGAATTTCGGATTTTGCTACCCTATGCAAGATATGGACACATAGAATTGCAAGATATGGACACATATACAAATATTTACATTAAAAGTTTAAACATTTTTTCTAGTTTGTAATTTTCACGACAGTAATATGTTTTTTAAAATCGCCAAAAAAAACTACACCTACGTGCTCTATTGTACATACATTTTATATCTTCTAATATATTTGCATAAAAAATCGATAACAATCTTTCATTTAATCAACAAATTTAGATACCCGAAGGTTGTGAGTTCTTGTGAGATATGTATATTAAAGGCTATTGATATAAAATTATTGTTAAAAGGATTACAAATATGTAGGTATACATATAAAAAAGAAAAACGTGACCATTAATTTTGTTTTGAACTTATCTACTAGCAGATGCTTACAATTACAAATCGTAAACATACACAACTTACATATACAAATCGTTTTAGAATTACGTCAGTCCGATAGAATTATGCCAAAATCGTAAGATTCTTTTCCCTATATTTTTTATAAGACGAGACGGAACCAACCAGATGCAGTCATTAGTGCATGTCTCCATTGCCATACCGTCGCACATTTTTATCTCTATAAGGGGAATCGAATGTGTATGGAGGGGCTGAAATCTATGGAGGGGCTGAAATCTCACAGCTCTGGGATATCAAGACTTCGGTCTGGGTTAAGGATTTGTATATAGTTTTCGGCAAAAAACTTTTATGAGGACATGGTTTTTAGTTTTGGGCAGCGATGTATATCAAACAAAACTCTTTGTTAAAGTACAAGTATTTTTTATCTCTGTTTAAAAATTTATTACAAAACTAACACGAAACATCAATACGTTGCCGGAAAATTATAATCAAAATTCCAAAAATATTGTTAAATTAAATAAAATCAAACTTTTTCAAAATTCCAAAAATATTCCAAAAATTAGAATAAAATCAAATATTTAAACTTTTTTTAAATTCCAATAATATTTCAAAAATTCTTAAAAATTCAAACTTTTTCCAAAATTCTAAAAATATTGCAAAAATTCTCACAAAATCAAAAATTGAAAATTTTTTCAAAATTCCAAAAATTATAATAAAATCAAAAATTAAAAATTTTTCAAAATTCTAAAAATATTCCAAAAATTCTTACAAAATCAAAAATTAAAACATTTTCTGAAATTCTAAAAATATTGCAAAAATTATTACAAAATCAAAAATACAAACTTTTTCAAACTTCCAAAAATATTTGAAAAACTATAACAAACTCAAAAATTTCCATGTCCAATTTCATTTTAAATTACATTTACGTCATAAAGCAGCTAAATTTTTTTTGTTCCAAAAAATTGGCTAAAAAATAAATGAAATCATTTTTTGACACACTTGACATTATTTTTTGACAAACTTATAATGCCATAATTCTCATTAATAATAATAAAATTTCTTTTCAAACAAACAATTTTAGTTTTTTCCAAAAAATTGGGTAAAAAAATAAATAAAAATCTTTCTTTTGACACACTTGACAACATTTTTTTGACAAACTTATAATGCCATAATTCTTAATAATAATAATAAAATTTCATTTCAAACAAACAATTAATTTTATTTTTTTCCAAAAAATTGGGTAAAAAAATAAATAAAAATCTGTCTTTTGACACACTTGACAACATTTTTTTGACAAACTTATAATGCAATAATCTAGTTTTTGATCTCACATACCAATCCCTACCATCAAGATTTCTCCAAATTCAATGTTCCTACTCGTAATCACTTAAAATGAACGTTTATTAAGCCAAAAATATGAGAATTTGCCGTTTTTGACACACTTAATGATTTTTTTGACACACTTGCGGTACAGTTTCGAACACAGCGTCCTTTTGGACCTGTCCCTTGAGTATACCTGTTTTTAGAAAAAAAAATTTTGAAATCCCTCCAGCGGTTTTCCCTGCAGTGTAGGTAATGACGGCGGCCGGCCGGTCGACAGACAGACATACATTTTTTTTTGCTTTTTTAGAATCAGTAGGTCCTAAAACGTCGAGAAATGCCAAAAAAGTGGAGGTAAGAATTTCACTTTTGGCTCATGAATGTAATACTTAGGTCTTTCAGACCGAAGTAATTTAATGCTCTTTGCATTAGCAAGTTGTTTTCAAACTTCTATACCATTTCTATAAAAAATAAATTATGATGTTGGAGTTGTACTAAAATTTGTAGTTTTGAATTCAAATTGGTTTCAATGCAACATTTGCTTTGCAATTTAATAATAACTTGTTTTACAAAACCCGAAAAAATTTCAAAATCTCGTTTTAATTCTATTTATTTATTCAAATATTTGTGAGTCACTATATTTTTTGTTTTTCCATCTAGTGCGAACACGAATGAATCAGAAGGTTTTCCTAACGCGTCAGCCACAGCACAGATTCTCCAAATCTAGTCCACATTTTTGCAGTAACTGTCCTTGTGCTTTGTCGATCGTCATTGCAAAAGCGAGTTGCACTGGAAACTAAACGTTTGAATTCAAATGCCATCTGTTGGGATCATTGGAATACGTGGCAACATTACATCTTCCCCTTCGAATTTTCCATTTAAAATCGTAGCTTCAATGGCATTGTTCATCATCTTTTTCACCGAAAATTTCCAAAAAAGTTGTGCAATTTCAAAATATTTGATATATTTGGAATTACAATATGTGCCACAACAACACATAAAAAAACCTTTTCAGACCTAGGTTCCACAACATCATGCTTTTTAAGACGTTGATGGACGCAAATTTCTTTTTTTTTTGGTTTTTTATATTCTTCTTAAAGACTGGAAAACTAAATAATAAATCCTTTCACATAATAATGTACGACATAGGGCAATATTTCATGATAGGATGGAGGAAACAAAAATAAAATATTTTTTTTTTAATTTGCAAGAACAAAGCTAAAATTAGGGTACTAATTATCCTAGTGCTAGACGCATATACCAAGATCATGTAACGCATTGTTTTATTCAATTCAGCATATATAATAGTTATATGGAAGCTCATTTCTTCGAGTAAGCACAAAAGTTCATTCTTTAAAAAAAATATAAAAAAATGGCATCCATCAACATTCAACACCTTAAAAGCATGTCAAAGAATATTCCATAAGTAAGACTAAGGGTGCTATCGTGGATTGAAATCCGCCAGCACTCCTAAAATATCACTTATCCTCTTATATCAGTGACATCTTACTGCTATTGCCAGTGGTATACGATATCTCACGTTAACTGATTTACCAATAGCAAGTACTAAAGTACGCAGAGTTGTCACTCCCATAGATCCAAAATTTTAAATTTTACATATGTTCCCGAACATATATTAAATTCATTGGTATTAATGCATTGTGACCGTTTGCAAATCACTATTGCAAACGTGTTGCCGGCTAAGTACTACCATTTTTAATTAATTTGTTCATCATGATTGCCATCCGTGTTTGATTATACATAAGCTATGCTTCTTTGTATAGCATTTGTGCGAATTCCATTTCATAACTTTGAGATTTAAATCGATATAATTGATATCATCAACTACCTTTACTTATTTTTAGAAACATATATTACATACAATTGCAAACCAACAACATATTTGGTGTAGATAAAAAAAATTTTAAGATCATGATGTGTTAAATTCCAATATATATAATTTTGATTTTTGATATATACAAGTAATTGTTTGTCAGATTATACTTTCATTTTTCAATTTCATAAAATTATGTTCAATGTAAAAAGCATTGATCAAAGCAATCTAAGGGTATAAAACGATATTTAAATAAAAACGCACTTAAAATAATTATCAACATTTACTTAGATAATTATAAGGGCCCTGAGGTTCCGTTTTTAAGAATTTGCCAATTACCTATGCGCAAGTGTACACAACAACTTCCCAAAGTTTCATAATGATCGGATGAATGGTGTATTAATGCATAAACGACAAACATACATACTTTCAATTTTATATATATAGATATACATCGCTGCCCAAAACTAAAAACAATGTCCTCATAAAAGTTTTTTGCCAAAAACTATATCAAAATCTTTAACCCAGACCGAAGTCTTGATATCTCAGAGCTTGAGATTTGAACCCCTTCATATTTTGGTGTTGGAACTTGTTCGGTACAGTCGAAAAGAATTCAATAAAATTTTGGAGACGAGTTTTGCCATTTCTCTTAATCAGGCGCTCAATGTCGTTGTTGTAAATAAAAGCCACTTAAAATAATCAATTTAGAAAAATTAAACTTTTTCTTGAAGATTGTATTTTGTTCTAACAAGAGAATCAAGACGAAATCTAAATGAGACAAACAAAAACTAGTTCTTTTTACATTTTTTGGAGGCTCTCTTAGATAAAAAATAAATCTTGTTTGATCAATAAAAAACTATAAATTCAATTTTCCATTTCTATGTTTATTTTCTTTTATCTAATAGGAAAAAAGTATTTTTAGTGTTTCCTGCTTATTTATTATTTTAAGTAAAGAAATATTTTTAGATTTTATTTTTTATTATTGAATACAATGAATATTTTTATTTATTTATCTTTATGGTTTTATTAACTAAATGGTTTTGTCTGTCAGATGTGACTTAATAATTAGTGTTTGTTTTTAGACTTGTTATGGGTCATTAAAATAAATGACTTAAAACTAAAGAGATTTACTAACGCTTGTCGTTTGTTCTAAAATTGCATAATGGTAAAGATGGCACGAATTAATTCTGAACTATTTTGGAAAATTCTGAAAAGTCGTCTAAATATATTTCTTAATCCAATCGAACGAACAAATGTTGCTTTCTTTCCTGAGAATTTGCTCTGGATTGTATATTTGGTAATTTCAAATTAAAATCAATATTATTAAAAAATGAATTATCGCTTTCCAAACCAAAGAAAATATACTTAAACATAATAAAAATGTAAAAAAGCAATTAACGTAGAAATTGTAAAACTTTAGTTCCATTCAAAACAAAAGAAACGATTTTTAATTTTAAAAACTAATATTTAGTTTATTTTCATTATAAAAATTATTAGTTTGACTAATTGATTGTTAATAAAAATCAAACAAATTTCAAATTATTCATTTATTTATTTATATTTTTGATAATTATTGATACGCATTTTGATTTTTTTTTTGTATAAATTTTTAATAATGGCTTTTGTTATATAGAATTTGCAGAAATATAAAATACAATGTAGCTAAAAATATTACTGTTAAAATTATTTAAAAGAAATTTTGATTTTTTTCCCTGAAATTTGTTACGGTTCAATTGTTGAATTTGAAAATTCATTTGATAAAGGTTATACATAACTTTTTCTCGAAAATACATAATCTGGTATTATTTTATATGCCTGCTGCTCATGAAAACTGTTATTTTTTTATTATTGTTTATAGTTTAGTGGTTTCAGCTTACTTTTGTTAATTCGTTTTTGATTAGATTTGGAGTGAGAGTGTACGTCAAAAAGAGAGGATAATGTAACGATTGAAGTCTGATTTGTCGATTTGAGGACAGTTTTTTTCAGCATTTGATGTACTCCTATTTATCTGATCTCGTACTTTATGCAATACAAAAACGTCGTACCTTTGTAATAACTAATCTTCATGGTTTATTTTTCATACAACATTGAGGGTTGTTGAGGGTTCTGTTTAATTTGCTAGCTAAAAACTATGCATTTGGAATTTAACACAAAAAACATCTTTCGCTGGGAGGTTGCACAAGAAAAATTGATAGGCACCTAAAATATGGATCTATACCTTAGAATTTAGATTTAAAAAGTGGAATATATACATTAGTTACCCAAAATTACTAGGGAATGGAAAATTTTGACTTGATAATTAGTAACATAAAATTTAGAAATACATACAATGATATTTTGTAAATTACATACAATAAAAGAGAAAATTTACGAACACTATTGTATGGAAAGCGAAATATTTAAGATGGTGAATCGTTTTGTATACGATAAAATTCTAACCTAACTAATTCTAACAGTGACAAAAAATAATAATAAATTCACAAATTAATTCGGTAAGTAAGATTTATCGATACAGCTGCCAATGTTAAACAACGGATCAATCTCGGGCCAGTATTGGCGAGCCAAACCTTGGCTAGTCAGGTCTGGGCCAGTTGTAAATGCCTAGACTGAACCAAGGTTCAGTTTATTATATTACGCGTTATTAACCAGTCTAATTCTGGAACGATCATATAATGGCCATGGCAAAGAGCGCGTCAAGAAAACTCGGCCTCCTCAACAGATGTAAAAAATATTTTACTTCGCATCAATTACTCCACATTTATAAGTCCTATATTCGTCCCTGTATGGAGTATTGTTGTCAAGTTTGGGGCGCTGCATCTGTTACTATCCTGGCTCTTTTGAACTCTGTTCAAAAGCGAGCTATACGAATTGTTGGTGATCGAGATTTAACACTAGATCTTGATTCCCTGCAACATCGTCGCACTGTTGCTGATCTCGTTGTTTTTTATAAATATCGTCACCAGCAGTGCTCGGATGAAATCAGGTCCATAATGCCTCAGACATATGTTTTTCCCCGTTTTACTCGTCAATCGGTTTGTGCGGGCGGTCGGACTGTCGAGATTACTCACTGTCATAGTAATAGAATGCAAAGGGATTTCTTTGTGCGTACATCGTACACATGGAATGCTTTGCCCGAATCAATAGTCTCGAGTGCCTTCAATCCACAAAGATTTAAAAAAAACGTCCACCTATACCTCAAGAAGCATGTTGTTGTGGGACCTACGTCTTAAAAGGTATCTATGTGTTGTTGTGACACATTTTGTAATTCCTACGACACAACACTTCTTATTAAAAAAAAAAAAATGCACCCAGAGAAATTTCTCATCATAACTCATGCAAAGGGATTGTATAATTACATTTTTGTAATTACCATTCTGTATTATAAATAATCCGCATAAATCATGCATCATTTCGGGTGAGTTATACATAAATGGAATAATTTATGATATTTCATCGATTAATATTTTACTCATAGTAAATATGATTCCTGATTTCTTTTAAACGATTAATTACTATCAATGCCTTACGTTTTGTAGAGAAATGCCGATAAATCATACGGTTGCCGATTAATTCAATTTTATTTGTTCTTATTTACTTTTCTTATGCTTTTTATTACCAGAATTTACAACGAACAGAATTTATTTTATTCTGTATCTAAGTCTGGAAAAAAGAATTGGTTTGGTAGACCTGGCCCAAGTCTTATTTTCCAGATTTGGCTCAAGCCTGGTTTGCCAGACTTGGCCATGGACATCAGTCCAAGCTTGGCCTAAGCTTGGACTGATGTCCAGGGTCTTGGCCCATTAGGCGCGGTCTTGGCCCATTAGCTATTTCTTACCCGGATAATTAATTTATTTCCGACTGTTTATTTACAATTTAATTATTTTGTTTATTGATAAATATTTAAATTGCAATGGAGAAAAAATCAAGTTACATAACTTTTTATGTTATAGGTTAATTTAACGGAATTTGCGTTTAACGGCGAAACGCTTGTGTCGGTATATTTCAGATGTTTTTTTACCCTTTAGGATGTAAACATATTGTTACGATTCTACATACTCGTAATGAAATGCAAAACAAAATTGTATTCAACCTCAATTTCACCTATACAATATTTCAAAACTAAAATCAACGTCACACTGTTTCCAAGAAAAAGGGTTAAAGTTATCTAGTAAACAAAAACATGAAATAAAGGATGTATTAATGAATAATGATGATTTCATCATAATTTCGCGAGCTTTCTTTGTAAAAAATGGACTTACCTAGAATATTTGACAAATTAAGAAAAAAGGTATATTATACGGAATTCCTTTTGAGAAATTAGAATTAATTTTAAATTAGACTGGAATTATATTATAATTTAAATTAAACTGTGATAGTTAATATCGTAAATAGTTTAAGTGCAGTGTGAACTGTGATTCTGTTAAATGAAATTTAATTGTGAATAAAGTTTTAAGTGTTATTTAATCGTTATTTTGTGTATTACTTTGGACGCTGTGTATATACTGGAAATTTCTACAATCAACCATTAGAGTTTCTGAAGCTATTGGAAGAATATTCTAGATAGTAATATTGTTTGCTATATTGTTTTTCTGTTGTTGTGAAACAATAAAGTTGTGGAATACTTAATAAAACCTGCGGGTTTTGCTTATTAATCAGTGATCGAATCCAGATGGAGATTAGGGAAATACGTTTATCTAGTTGAGAGTAAAGCCAATTCAAAGGAAGGTAGAAACACGTGACACAACTTAATATAGGGAACATCATTCGAAGAATTGTGGGATTGATGGTACTTATAGTTCCCATTGAAAATACTTTGACCAGATTGAAAATCAAAGATGTGCCATCCTGGTTGAAGTACGGTTGCATAACTATATGGCGATGCTAAAATTACACTCATACAATTTGCAACCAAGGTCAATTAAAAGAAGAATATCTCAAAAAATTTGATAACATAAAGTTAAAGATCAGCGCAAAATTTAATCTCTAGTTTAATAAATAATAATTTAGTAATACTTATGCTGTTTATATTGTCAACTAATGCCGTTTATATAATCAACCAAAAACTTCAATCATTATCTAATTACTCAAAAGCTAATTTTAGATTTACATGATGGTACATACTAACAAAACTGATGCCAATTGTCTTACCTTTTACAATATTCTTTTCATATTTACTTCGATTTTTATCTTCAGCATTTAGTAAATCAACTGTCTGAATTGATTCTTGAGGATTTTCACCAAAAGATATAATTGATTGATTTAATATTGTCGACGGTGATTTTTTCGATGATTTTAACGATAAACTTGAGAGCACAGATTTAAATGTTGATTTCTTTTTTAATTTTGGTGTATCAGTTTGATTTGCTAGATCTATTGTATCATTTTTTAAAAATGAACTTGAACAATTACCATAATCAGTTGTTACATTATTGTTGTTATTGCTACTATTATTGTTTTGAGATGCACTTGTCTTTGATGATTTTTGAAAAATTTTATTCCAACCCATTTTTAATTGTTTTAACACTGAATCCAATTACAAAACCAAATATTAACAAAATCACAATCAGCACTCAGTCACAAAATTAAAAAAATCATCTAGTCATACTAATGATTTTCAGATAAAATCGATTGCATTTCCGCATTGCATTACACCGCGAGGATTGCACATAAAAATATATAATAATAACAACAATCAATTAACGGTGTTGTAATCACTAAAACGTTTTCTTTTTAACAAAAAAAAAATTATTTTATTTCTTTAAGATGTTAACCGCAACTACGATTTTATACTAAGAACCAATTTCTTAGATGTTTTGTGATATGGTACGACTGAATATCAATAAATAACTAACATGAACAAAATAAAAAAAAAATATTTAAAGACGAAGTAAATAGTAAATAATTTTTTTGAAATAGTAAATAATTTTTTTTATTTATATATTTTGTTTTCTTTACATTTCTTTTACTGTGCATTTTCTTTTATTTATATCAAGAATAGTCGTTACCATAACAAACTATTAAGGTCGAGTGATTTAGTACTAGCTCTTAGAATTATTGCTACTTTTTTCCCCAATCTCTTTACTGATTCAATTACTGAATAGTAACTAACGACACCCGATTTTATTGAGTTGGTAACTACTTTATTGTTTAACAACAACAGGAAAGCAGTCAGCAACAATATTATTTAATAATAACAAACTTTACAGTATAACATAGCATGCATAACACTTGATAGCATTCATTTTCATTATATTATTTAAAAACGATATTAAAACACACAGCATTTCTTTTCAAAACGACCAAATTAATAATTTAACACTCAATGTTGGATCACTCGCACAGAATGATCACTCGCAATAAAAAATTACTTTACCTGAAATATACCTTGCAACAACATTCTCAGTAATTTTTATTTAAAATTAAAATTAAAATGCAATGTTTAAAAATATACTTTTTACTTTTTATTTTTAATTTTTTTATTTTATTAATAATATAAACTTCCTTATAGTAACAATTTGAATTTTATTTTTTATTTTATAGAATATCGATTTCGACTTACGTCATCCTCAGTTCTTAAATTATTATATTAAAAAATTAAAAATAAAAAGTAAAAAGTATATTTTTAAATATTGCATTTTAATTCAAAAGTGACAAAAGCACACAAACAGTGAATAATATGGAAAACCATAATAACACATATAATTTTTATTTGTTTTAAAATCATTGTTGTTTCTGAAAATTGATTCTGTATAAGAACCATAACATTATTATTATATAAGTATAACACACTTGGTTCTTCTAAAGTCAGACAAGCGAATATCTAAAAAACAATTAAATAATAGGAAAAACAATGAAACACGTATCGTATGACCTTAGTAATTAAAGAAAATACAAGAAGATTTTTATATCAGTCCTCGAAAGTCGATTTTAACATGTATCTTCAATTATACGGCATCAACCCTAGAAAACGAGAACCGTTAAATGAAATCACAATACTGTATACTGTTTAAATCAGGGTTGTTCCTTTACGCGTAATCTAAAATAGATTACATTACATGTAATCTATGTAATGTAATCTATGTCATCTATGTAAATTTGGTGTAATCTATTAATTTTGATTTAAGAAGAAATATGTGGAAATATTGTATTATCCCTGCTGAAAATTTTTTTCGATTTTTTCGCAAAAGACATGATCAATAATATTGTCAAAAACAAAATCTTGCGATCTTGAAAAAAGTTAATTTAATTGCTAAAAAAGTTAAGAATGCACATATCAATTAAATAGATTACATAATAGTTTACATTATAGATTACACGAAAATATCTAGCGTAATTTACACGTAATCTACGCGTAATCTATACATGTAAAGTAATCTATTTTGTCTACGGCACAACCCTGACTTTAAATGAAATCGCAATACAAAACTTAACCTATACTTTATTGGATCGTAACGCCGAGTTAAAAGAAAAATCACAATAAAAAAAGTTTTAATAACTTTTTGGTTGCTATAGTTTTATAAACAAAAAAACAGATCAATTTTTTGGTTTTTTGGAAAAAGTTAATTTGAAAACAGCAAAATACTTATATCAAAATACTTTATCTACCCTTGCTGTTAAAGTACTACTTTATCTACCCTTTATTGGAAAGTGCTACTTTTTTCTCTAATTTTACTTGATAATAGCACGTTTTACTTTTAACAGTTGCTATAGAAAAAAATTATTTTTCATTTTATTATTTTAATAGTTATTTATTTATCTAGAACGAAAAGTGAAACTTTAAAGTACGAGCTAGTTGTTTACTAGTGAGTACATTTAAAAACACTTTTCGTTTGAGGTAAATACAAAATTTTATTTCATACTGGAAATTTATTAAAATAAAAAGAAATGAGTTTTAAATTTTACTCAAAAAGTTGAACTTTATCGTCCTAGGACTTTATAAAATTTTATAAAGTCCTAGAACGTTAAAGTTCAACGTTTATGGTACAAAAAGTTGAACTTTAACGTCCTAGGACTTTATAAAATTTTATAAAGTCCTAGCACGTTAAAGTTCAACTTTTTGTACCATAAATAATCCGAAAAATGTCGTTTTAGATATCAGTATGAAATAAAACTTTTTTTGATCCCTAGGTAAATTATTTGATAGTCTCCCTATTACACTGTGCGACAGTCAAAATCCGCTGGGGTTCTGACTACCGGGAAAAGTTATATCGGTAAAAAAAAATTATACGTGTCCCAGCGTTTCGCTGGGTCACGTCTAGGAATCGAGATATATTGATTTGAAGTTAGTAAGTATCATATAAGGGACATTGTCACGTTTGGGGTTCTTTTTTGACATAACTCGAGAACGACTAGTCCGATTTTGCTGAAACAAATTTAGAAATTAAGAATTACAATTCCTTTAATCTACTGATATACTATACTGAAAAAGTAACGAAAAAAAAGAAAATTAAAATTAAATAAATAAGAAATACAAAAAAAATAAAATAAATAAATAAATGAAATAAAAATAATAAAGTAAAATAAAAAAATAAAAAAATAATAAAAATAATAAAATAAAAATACAATAAAAATATAAAAAAATAAAATAAAAAAATTTAATATAAATAAAATAAATAATAAATAAATAATGTATAAATAATATAAAAATAATAAATAATAAATAAACAATAAAAAATAATAATAAATAATAAATAATAATAACAAATAATGAATAATAAATAATAATAATAAATAATAATAATAATAATAATAATAATAATAGTAATAAATAATAATAAATAATAATAATAATAAATAATAATAATAATAAACAATAATAATAATAATAATAATAATAAATAATAATAATATAATAAAATATAATAAAATATAATAAAAATATGAAATAAAATTATGCTAAAAACAATAAAATGAAAAAAATAAATAATAAATAAAAAATTAAAAATTTAAAATAATAAATAATAAATAAAAAAGTAAAAAAAAATAAAATTAATACACAGACACATAGACACATGTCCAAATACATTTAAAACAATAAATTTTGGAGTTTATTGCAGTAAAAATAAATAAAAAAAATTTCTATGAAAAATCAATATTCTTGTCAAAATGAGATACCTTTACTTAATTGTGGATAAAAGCGAAATGCGTTCATCGATTTTCATGATCTATGTCTCGTTTTGTGCACAGATTATGTGACTTTACGTCAAAGTAATAAGACTTGACACTTTTTCCTGTTTTGAATTTTTCATGATTTTTTAAAATACAATTTTTTTATTTTTTAGGCAAAAAATTATTTTTTTTCTTCATAAATTTATTTATAACTGCGAAACTGTTGATTGTGTAAAGAAAAAATGTATTAGTAGATTAAAGGAATTATAATTCTTAATTTTCCTAAATTTGTTTCAGTAAAATAGGACTAGTCGTTCTCGATTTATGTCCCCAAAACGTGACTATTTCCCCTATATGATACATGCTAACTTCAAATCGATATATCTCGATTCCTAGACGTGACTCAGCGAAACGCCGGGACACGTATAACTTTTTTTTACCGATATAACTTTTTCCAGCAGTCAGAACCCCAGCAAATCACTGGCTCCTACCATTTGTCGCACAGTGTTATTAGTATAATTGAAATGTGATTGGTAAAATTGAATGTTGTCATTACATTTTAGAAAATTTCATTGCGTAAAATAAAGTTTTTTTTTTTTTAAATAAAAAGTGTTGTGTAATTGGGTTTAGAATATGTAGAATATGAATTATCAACCAGTTTAATGTACAAAAACATTGTCTTTCGTATAAAGTAAATATACATTCAAATAACATCTAGAATTTAATTAGTGTTAGTCACAATAAAGTTGTTGGAAATTGTCTTCCAAACTCGTAGATCACAAGTTATTCATTCAATGCTAACTTAGTTAGGGTATGATAAACATATGATCGAAGAGTTAATTAGACTAAATACACTAGAATTGGCTAATTGGAATTACAAAAAAGAACAGAAATATCTAATGAGAAAAGTTCAACTATTTATTTAGCGTATGGTTTTTTTTGTGACACATTAAAAAAATTAAACTTAAAAATAGGTAGACTCTTCTATGAAATCTACCTAAAACAATACATGGATACACATTAAATGAACTTACAATCGATTTGATTGCGTGTCTTTTAAGTAAATTAAAAAGTAAAATATTTGAACATTGGGCAGTACATTTGAACATTAGATGTTTACATCGAGCGAGTATATCCATGCTACTACATCGGGAGTTGCCAAATGGATGTCTGAGATGTTGCCATTGTAACGTCGAATTGGACACACAGTTGCAATGTGTTTTATAGTTTGTTGTGGAGCGCCGCAGTCACACTCGGGGGACTCTGAAATGCCCCACTTGTAGAAAGAATCAGCACAACGTCCATGATTCGGTTTAATGTAGTCCAGGTATGACGTGGCAAATCGAAACCAGATTGGGTAGAAGTCGGGTTAGTAATAGAAAGGCCAGTTGTGTTGTAATGTTGCCAGGAGGTGTCCCAGGCATCCAAGATATTAAAATCAGTTGCCAGCAGGTTGCTGGCAGTTTTATGTGGAGGCTTTCTTGACTTCAATCGACAACGAGTGTGGTCACCGTAATATTCGTGCAAGGGTAACGTGGTGTTGTTGGTTACCTTTTTATGTTCACGCATGAGAGCATGCGAGCGTTTGAGTGCAGGTGGAGCGATATTGCTTAACACAGGGAGCCAAGGTAAAGGGGTGGATCTGATAGTACCACTTATAGTACGCATCGTAGCATGCAGCTGGCAGTCAACTTTTTGAGTATGTGTGCTATTCAACCAGACTGGTGCGCCATACTCAGCCACTGAGTAAACCAGACTTAGAGCAGTTGTTCGGAGGGTAGCTGGAGTAGCACCCCATGTAGAGCCTGCCAGTTTGTGCAATATATTGTTTCTCGTTTTAAGTTTTTGTGACGTATTTTCTAGGTGGAGTGTAAAAGAAAGAGTTCTATCGAGAGTAATGCCCAGGTACTTTGGCTGTTGATTGTATTTAATGACAGTGCCGTTAAATAACACTGATAGTTCGTGTTTTGCCAGTTTGTTGTTTAAGTGGAAACAGGAGCTCTCGGTTTTACTTAGATTGGGAAATAAACTCCACGTTCGAAAATAGTCATTCATTATCGCTAGGTCAGTTGAGAGCAAATCCTCCAAAACACCCATGTCTTTGTTTTGAGTGGCCAGGGTCCAATCATCAGCGTAACCAAATTTCTTTGATGTTGTGTCAGGAATGTCATGCATGTACAGATTAAAAAGTAATGGCGCCAGGACGGAACCCTGTGGTAAACCATTGTTAAGCATTTTAGACCTACTGCAGGAATTATTTAGATGAACTTTGAATACACGATTACTCAGCATGTTGTTAATTAAACGCGAGATGGTGCTACAAGGTATTGCATAGCGTGTCTGCCAAAACAGATTCGAACCATTGGCACTGATGAGGATAGTTCGAATCCCAATCCGAAACACGTATAAGAGAAAAATTGAGTTTTTCTCTAAGAAAAATCCAAAAATATCCTTTCGAATTGAAAAAATTCAAAATAACTTAATTGCTTGAGTTTAACTGCTCAAAAAATCTCTAAAATATAATTCTAAATTTTCAATATTCAAATCTAGTGAATTAAAAATTATTTAGAATATGTGTCACAACAACACATAAATACCTTTTAAGAACTAGGTCCCACAACAACTGGCGTTCTAAAGTGTTGATGAACGCTTTTTGGGTTGTGGGTTGAAGCCATCTGAGACTAAGGATTCCGGCAAACTATTCTATTTGTATGCAGTTCGGACAAAGATATCTTTATGCGATCTGCCAGTATGACAGCGCGGGATCTCGACCGTTTCACTGGTTGCGGTAGCCGATTGCCGAGTGAAACGGGGGTAAGAATAAGTTTGAGGCATGATACCGCTGGTTTCATCTGAGCACTGCTGATGACGATATTTGTACAAAACAACGAGGTCAGTAACAGTGCCACGATGTTGTAGGGAATTATGTTTTGATGTCAAAGCTCGATCACCCACAATTCGTATAGCCTGCTTTTGAACAGAGTCCAAGAGGGCCAAGATGTAAACAGAAGCAGCACCCCAAACTTGACAACAGTACTCCATACAGGGACGAATATAGGACTTATAAACATGGAGCAATTGGTATGGAGTGAAAATTTTTTTGCATCTATTTAGGAGGCCAAGTTTTTTAGACGCGCTTTTTGCCATCGTCATTACATGATCGTTCCAGAGTAGGTAATCTGAAACTGTGACACCCAATAAACGAATGTTTTTACATTCACCTATTGGTTCATCATTTTAGTTAAAGTTAAAAAATTTTCAGTAGTAATTTGTCAAGGACGGTGATAATTCGAAATTATTTTTTATAGCACGAGGCCGTAGGCGTCGCAAACGTCGAGGGGAATTCGTTTCGAAATTTTTTTGCCATTTTTTATTTCTTCATATTTTGTTATATTTTATCTATTATACGTGAATCGTTTGTATTTATTCTGGCCTGCTATAAATCTATCGAGGCGTTAAACAAAATTTATTTGATCGAAAATGGAAAATAAACAAACTATCAGAAAAATATTATAAATGGCAGATATGTACAATATCTTCACTATAAAAATTATTTTGCAGGAAAAAAGTGGATTAGTCAAGAAATATTATTTATTAATTTATAATTCTATTAATTCTATTAATATTTCTGTAAGAGAAAATAAAATGTTTGTGATAATCAACTAGGATATAGGTTGATTATTTAATAATCTCACTGTTATTAGTATAATTAAAATGTGATTCGGCATATCGAATGATGTCATTACATTTTAGAGAATTTCATTGAGTTAAATTGAAATAAAAATAAAGCAAATATTTTATACATTATCTACAATACATCTGCATCCCCTAAATAACTATCTACATAAAAGATTACATAATACAGATGCTTTATATTTCGTAGAGCAAGCGGGTTCGTAGAGTGAAAATGAGAGAGAAGGAGACACCAGAGTTGGTAAAATAGTGATGTTAAGATAACCAAATAATTTAAAACAAGTTTAATTTTTAACTATGATGTTTAATTATTCTTTAATAATTTAATATAAAACAAAAATCAATTCCTTTTCTCTAATACCAGCCATAGCTGCCTGAGTAATAGTAATATACACATAGGTTAATTTATTGTTTTGAATGAGGGTTTGAAAAATGCTTTATATCAATGTTTAAAAAATAATTTACAGATGTAAAATGTTACAAGTAAATAAATTTGATTGTGTTAAAGGAAAATAACATCCTATTGTCTTAAAAAATGTCAAACAATTTGATCGAATTTGTACTTACTAATTCTTACGTATACAACTATATTTCATGATCGTTTTTCTTTAGCATTATCTTACAGAAGGTGACACAATTTTTCAATTTAAAACATATTCTCTACACATAAAAGTGATTTGAAAATCGGTAATATTTTTTTTTGTTAACTGAGTTATTAATTCAATGAAGAAAGATGTGTGATAATAATAATTAATTAATGTAAATAGATAAATAAAAACAAATGCAAGAAAAAGAATAAGGTTCAAATCTTTCATTTTATTTATGGTCTTCAAACAAACAAAGATTGAGTACATATATTAATATATGTCATGTAACTGTAAGTTTATTTCAAAGAATATTGATTGTTTAAGTATAATATGCTAAATTCGTAAAATATTTGATTTTTGTAATAGCCTTTACTACTACTGCAATTATTGAACATATTGAACAAATTATAAACCTTTGGCATATTTTGGTTTCCTTCTCAATGTTATTATTGGTCCAATAACCAATTGCTAGATAAAATAAAAGAATTTAAAGCTATCAAAATTCGTAAAACTATATTAATACATATTTTACCTTCACCCTATTTTACTGCAAGTTCAACATTTTAGTTTGCATATCAAAACAAAATTAGAATTGAATTAAAAAATATTAAGTCTTAAAAAAATCTAAAATAAAAACTGGATAAAAATAGAGAATGCTAATGCATTCAATAACAAGACAAAAAAGAGATCGCTTATGTAAATAAGGCAAATATAAAAATTAAAAATCATTAGAATGAGTGACGACAATGAAATACGTATACATACGTTTATGACTTTTAAACGACAAAGTTAAAAGTCAGTGTAATGTAATTAATTGTTAAGGGGTTGTTTGTTAGTAGTAAAAATTGTTAGAATTAAAATTAAAAAGGAGGATAGATAAGCGTAGTAATATTATCAACAAAAGCGTATAACAGTAGCAAAACAGACACTAAAGGCTGAAAATCACATACTACAAAAACAGAATCCCTTACAAATTTTACAGCAACAGAATTTTTTGCATGTGAACATGCATGTTTACATGTGTTGTATGTGAATGGACTTTACTCAAATAGTCGAGTGGTGAATAGTTAAAATTGTCTATTATCTCAAAATTCTTTTGGACTACACCGCTTGACGTGAAATTTCCATAGTAAGTGGAGCAAGGAAAAAAAGTTATAAATAGTGTCGATGTGTGGTCCCGCACGCGTTCTCGAGGGTGGACATTTACTAAAAAAAACGGTATCGGTAAATTTAATTTTAAATAAAGTGTGTTGTGTAATAGAGATTACAATAGGTACGCCACAAAATGTTCTGGGCTATGGACGCGATTTTTTGTTTGTAATATTATGTTTTCCTTAAGAATGAATAAAAACAATAAATTATATCACCTAATAAAATATGACATAGGTCAATATTTAATGATAAGATGGATAAGATCTACAAAGCTAATTTGTTTTTAAAGATTTGCAGGAACAAAACTAAAATGTGATTGCCAATAATTCAGCTACCGTCTTCCCCTGAAAACAACGCCTAGGCGTTGTGTTTGAAGGTGTGCAATTTGTCGATTTTCATAAAAAGTGTTATAAATATTCGAATAGAACGCTGTCTCAAATAAATGCTATCTCGAATATAGAAAAATAAATTTTTTAATTTTCTCGAAAAATAATTTACTTCGGCCTGAAAGAACTAAGTATTACATTCATGAGCTCACAACCGACGAAATCTAGAAAACCGCTGGACGGATTTGAAAATTTTTTTTTTCTAAAAATAGGTTTACTTAATAGGAAGAGCCGAAACGACGATGTGTTCGATAACTGTACCGGAAGTGTGTCAAAAAATCCTCAAGTGTGTCAAAACAAGGAAATTTGCATATTTTTTGCTTAAAAAAACGTACATTTTAAGTGATTACGAGTAGGAACATTGAATTTGGAGAAATCTTGATGGTCGGGATTGGTATGTGAGACCAAAATCTAGATTATTGCATTATAAGTTTGTCAAAAAAATGTTGTCAAGTGTGTCAAAAGAAAGATTTTTATTTATTTTTTTACCCAATTTTTTGGAAAAAAATTAAATTAAAATTTTGATTGAAATGAAATTTTATTATTATTATTGAGAACTATGGCATTATAAGTTTGTCAAAAAAATGTTGTCAAGTGTGTCAAAAGAAAGATTTTTATTTATTTTTTACCCAATTCTTTGGAAAAAATAAAATTAATAATTTGTATGATATGAAAATATTTTATTATTATAGAGAATTATGGCATTATAAGTTTGTCAAAAAAATAATGTCAAGCGTGTCAAAAAATGATTTCATTGATTTTTTTAGTCAATTTTTTGGGAAAAAAATGTAGCTGTTTTTATGACGTAAAGGTAAATGTAATTGAAAATGAAATTGGACATGGAAATTTTTTGATTTGTTATAGTTTTTGAAATATTTTTAGAATTTTGAAAAAAGTTTATATTTTTTTTTTTTTTTTAAATTGGAAGTTAGGCATGTTTAGTGTTAATATAATTAATTATACATTAACGTCTCTGAATATCCGAAGATACCATGCCAACTAGGGATTATAATCAATTGAGAATTAAGTTTCTTTTAGAAATTTATAAACGTTGACTTTGAACTTTTGAGGGTTAAAGTTATCAGGGAAAACCCACGAAGGTAATGAATTCCAGTGATGAGAGACTCTGTTGAAAAAGTCACGCTGGAAGGCTACAGTTCTACATCTAATTATTTGAACCGTAAAAGGATGGGCCGCTACCGATGCTCTGGTATGACGCGATAGGTTTGCAGGCTTAGGTAAAATCGATTTGATCTCTTCAGAAACCCGTTCATCCATGATATATTTGTAGAAAATCGTCAAATCAGCAACATTTCTTCTATGCTGCAAGGAATCAAGGTCATTAGTAAGATTTGAATTACCAATCAATTTAACTGCTCTCCGCTGTACAGAATCAAGACACTTCAAACTACATAAGTATGCTCCACCCCATATGTGAGAACAATATTCCATGCAGGGACGTATAAAAGATTTGTATATTAAAAGAAGTTGTTCGCTACTGAAAAACTTACGACATCGTCCTAAAAACCCCAATTTTTGAACAGCGCTTTTTGCTAGGGTAAAAATATGAGAATTCCATTTCATATTATTTTCAACCTCAACTCCTAGAAGTTTTACGGACTCTTTCTCTATCAAAACGTTGGAATCAAACTTCAATGGAAAAGGGTTAGGTGTTGATAATCTTGAAAAATGGCAAACTTGTGTTTTGGACGTATTGAATTCAACACTGTTAGTAACACCCCAATCAAAGATAGTTTTAAGATCAACGTTTAATGAATCTATCAAATTTGATCTACAGTTATTAAGCGCTAAAGGTGAATACGATCTAGGTGCAACATGAGATACATGAAGAGTGCTATCATCAGCAAAACTATGGATAGGATTAATTGTTCAAACCAACAAGTCATTAATATAGATAAGAAAAAGAGTTGGGGACAAAGCGGAACCTTGAGGAACTCCTGCATTAGTCGAAAATACATCCGATGAAATACCATCAACATTGACTCGAAATTTTATATCTGATTTTATATATTTTTATATTTTGATTTTGTAATAATTTTTGCAATATTTTTAGAATTTTGGAAAAAGTTTTAATTTTTGATTTTGTAAGAATTTTTGGAATATTTTTGGAATTTTGAAAAAAGTTTTAATTTTTGATTTTGTAATAATTTTTGGAATATTTTTAGAATTTTGAAAAATTTTAAAATGTTGATTTTATTATAATTTTTATAGTTTTGGAAAAAGTTTCAATTTTTGATATTGTTATAATTTTTGCAATATTTTTAGTTTTGGTAAAGTTTGAATTTTTGAATTTTTAAGAATTTTTGGAATATTATTAGAATTTAGAAAAAGTTTAAATATTTGATTTTATTCCAATTTTTGAAATATTTTTAGAATTTTGAAAAAAAAAAATTTTAATTTTATGTATATTTAGAATTTTAGAATTTTGAAAAAAGTTTCAAGTTTTGAATTTTTAGAATTTTTGGAATATTATTAGAATTTAGAAAAAGTTTAAATATTTGATTTTATTCTAATTTTTGGAATATTTTTGGAATTTTGAAAAAAGTTTCAATTTTTGATTTTGTATAATTTGTGCAATATTTTCAGAATTTTTGAAAAAAGTTTAATTTTTAATTTTGTAATAATTTTTGGAATAGCTTAAGAATTTTGAAAAAATTTTGATTTTATTTAATTTTTACAATATTTTTGGAATTTTGAAAGAAATATGAATTTGTGATTTTGTAATATTTTCTCGAAAAGCTAAATGGAGAGGTTTTTGAGTAGTTTGCTGAGTGTATCATCTTTTCACTAAATTATGTTAATTTATAATCTGTTATAATTTTTCGGCATCGTATTGATGTTTCGTGTTAGTTTTGTAATAAATTTCTAAACAGTGATTAAAAAAAATACTTGTACTTTAACAAAGAGTTATGTTTGATATACATCGCTGCCCAAAACTAAAAACCATGTCCTCATAAAAGTTTTTTGCCGAAAACTATATCAAAATCCTTAATTCAGACCGAAGTCTTGATATCTCAGATCTGTGAGATTTCAGCCTCTCCATATTTTTTTAATTTATTTCAAAGAAAATTATAATTAAATAAAAAAAATAATAAATTTTATGCCTTTCCTTGTAAAAAGTATCGCAGTTTTATTTCATTTTCATCTTAAGATAGAAGTTCAGGTAACATGTATATTAAAATGCAATATTTAAAAATATACTTTTTACTGTTTATTTTTAAATTTATTTATAATAATAAAACTTCCTTATAGTAACAATTTGATTTTTATTTTTTTATTTTAAAGAATATCGATTTCGACTTACGTCATCCTCAGTTCTTAAATTATTATTACAATTTTTGCTTAAACTATTACTTATATACTATTTCAACTGCTGTTTTTTATTATTATGTCATATATTTTGTTAGTTTTAGTGTTGATTTTATCATTTAAAATATTGTTATTGTTTTTATGTTTATATATTTCTATTTCTTCCAGTCTATCTAGATTTTGTCCTTTTCTTTTTTTATGTAATACGGTTAAATTTGTGTTGATATTGGTGTATTTGTGTTTTTCTGTTTTCAAATGTTGGGCATATCTGGATTTTGGATCGCTTCTGTTAATTTCATTGGTGTGCTCGATAAATCTTTTTTTGAAGGACCTCCCCGTCTGGCCTATGTGAAATTTACTGCAGTCGTCACAGGTAAGCTTATAAACACCTGTGTCTAAGTTTTGGGTTTTTTTAGTTTTTAGGTAGTTTTCTAATTTATTTTTGTTTTTGTAAGCCGCAAACATATGGTTATATGATTTTGTATGTTTTGTATATTGCCATTTTATTCTGTATCGAATATACATATACAACATTACTGTTGTGGAATTTTATTCTGTAATGTTGACATGTGCTAGTTTGCAAAGAGCTACAATCTCCACACCACATGATGTCGAATACATTTTATGCAGCTTGGCCATTGTCGTTCTCGTCGATAAAACCATTAGATTGGCTTCAATTACTAGATGATATCACTTCTAATACTATTTAGTCACGTCCCGAACGATTAGAAACTATTTTTGAAGTTTTCGAAACAAAAAGTCAAAAAGAGATTACGAGTTTTTATCTGCCCAAAACAATTGCTTTCATATAAAAATCAAAAACCATTTAGTGAATGCCTTAAAAAAATTAGTTTTTATTCATAATTCAACACATAACGCCTAGGCGTTATATTTGAATAAAAATTTATTCAAAGCTTTATTTATATAAAGCTTTATTTATTCAAGCAAGCAAGACAAGAAATAGCGAGGTATCATAAAGGCATATTCCCTTATTATGATTAAGGGTGCTACATATTATCTGCCAATAAACAACATTTGCCATTAGCCCAGAAAACTTCTCAGGAATTATCCTCTTCATTTAGCTAAACACATTTTTCAATAATTGCAACTGAGACGAGTTGATATTTCACAACCCAATTGCTCCTATTAATCCAGAAAAATTCTCAAATTTAGCGAAAATGTTTCTTTTCAACAACTGCAACTTTTTTGAAAAAAAAAAAAAACGACATTAAATCTAACAATACCTGATATTTCCACATCCTTCTGTGACTATATTACTCTTGCTCCTGACTTTGCAATTTTGCCCAAAATTATTCAAAACTATGGAGACTAAACCAAATGCTTGTTTCATCAAAATCAAATAACATATGATTTATTAATCAAATGACAAGAAAACATGAGTTATTGAAGTTTTATATAAACAGATGTTTGGGAGCCCTCCCTTTGTACAACTTTGCAATAGTTTCAGAACTATGAAAACCGCCATCAGATGTATGTACAAAGCTTCATTAAAAACTAGCGACAGGACTTTTCATTGAATATTGGAATAAGCATTTATACAAGAGTCTCTCGTCTTTCTCTTTGTCCTTCTTTACCTTTGTCCTTTTAAAATCTTTTAAAACTATAGAAAGCCACACCAAAAGTTTATTTACCGATTTTTATCAAAATCAAATAACATGACTTAAGGTTATTGAACTTTTAAATAAACAGGTATTTGGCACTTTATGTCCCAATTTTGCCCAAAAGCTTTTCAGACAATTACCTCGATCCAAAACATTTTTTTAAAAAAAATTATTAAAATCGATCCAGTTGTTTTCGCGTGTTCGTCGTATATGACGGGGCAGAAACAGACGGGCATATTTTTGCTTATTTAGACTCCTTATTCCTTATGTTTCAAAACGTCGAGAAATGCCACAAATTTGGGATCAGATTTTAAAAATTGTAATACTTGATTGTAATACTTAATACTCGAGATTGGGTAGCAAAATCCGAAATTCGACGTCCACGCCGTGGTGCATGGGTAATTCTGACAGAATTAGGTTGGTGTATCGGAGACCAGCGGGGTAAAAACTGCTTAGTCAATGACGTTACATGACGGCGAATTGGTGCCTTAAAACCAATGTGACCCAAGCGTCTGTTCTCCATCTTAGAGGCGGCTGGGAGCGGGCGTCTGTCTTGAATCAAGCGGCTCGCTATATAATCGTGTAAAACGGTTGTTTCTGGTAACCTTAAGATGCAAAGCGGACCCATTCACGACAATTTGAGTTGGGCCTAAGGTTAACACCCTAATCCCGGAAAGAACTATTTTGTTAAATTTGGATATCAGAAAAAGAATATCAGACCCGGACAAAATAACAGAATTTTACCTGAACGTGAAAAAGGACCAGACTACCGAATCGGAACGTGGCACGTGCGCAGCCTTAGCGCTCCTGATGCTCTAGTAAGTGTATAAGTAGAGGTTGAGAGATATATAGGATGGTATTATTGCTCTGCAAGAAATTAGACAGCCAATAATCGGAAAACAAGATTTGGATCGTCACTCTTTATACTGTAGTGGTCATCCTTTTCGAAGAGAATTCGGTACTGGTTTTCTTGTTGGTGCACGCATGCAAGAAACCATTATGAGATTCACCCTGGTCAATGAGAGGATTTGCTACATATGTGTAGGCGGTACATACAACAATATTTCTCTTATTGCCGTGCATGCACTTACTGATGCTAAGACCGTCGATGAGAAAGATAATTTCTACATAGCACTGGAAGAAGTTATGAAACAAACACCAACACGCGACTTCATTATGGTTCTTGGTGACTTTAATGGGCAGGTTGGAAATGATATCTCTTACGGAAGTGTGGTGGTCCCCAACAGCATCCATTTGAATTCGAAGCGAAATATTGAGTTCGCATAATCAAATAATTTGAAAATTGCCGCAGTACTTTCTTTCTGTGTCGATCGATTCATAAGCAGACTTAGATCTCACCGAATGGAAACACTCGAAATCAAATTGATCACGTGCTATAGTAACAGCACGTTTATTTTCGAGTGTTCTGGATGTGATCACTGTGATCAGTGATCACTTCCTTGTATGTGCTAAGATAAGGTTAAACTTTCCAAATCCAGGCATTCTAAAATTTAATCAACGGAAACGTTTTAACATCTCATCAGTCATCAGTAAAGAATGCTGAAACAGAAGAGAGATATTAAAACTATATTGCCGAAACATTGGAGAAACCAGAAACCATTAATGGAGACGTCGATTAGTCATGGTATTTGCTCAAAGATGCTGTTTTAAGCGCTGCTGAGGGAATAATAGGACGACCACAAAACCACTCCCAGAAGCCATGGTTGAATTAAGCATGTCTTGACGCTATTCAATACAAAAGAGATTGCTATCTGAAATGTCTGCAAGGACGCAACACCAGGTCCACGAAAGTAAACTTTAAACTGGCAAGACAAGCCGTTATACAAAGCAATGTAGACGAACGAAGAGAGAATGGTGGATGAGAAAATGTGAGGAGATTGGAAGCTTCAATAAAAAAACATCAATCGGGTAACTTCTTTCAATAGGTTACAACCTTAAGGAATGGACCTCAAACTAGATCAAAAGCTATTCTAAACGCAGATGGGCACCTACAAGTAGACCTTAAAACTATTTTAGACACTTGGGCCGCTTATTTTGAGAATCTTCTCAACTTAAGTGACCAACAACAAGTCGGACGACGAGTAAAGCTTATTCGTGCGTCAAAGGTACATGTAGACGAACCCATCAAAGAGGAATTCGAAGCGGAGCTGTCAAAATTAAAGTGCAATAAAGCACCTGGTATCGGCGATCTAACACCTGAAATGATTGTACATGCTGGTGAAACTTTATCCTTAAGATTGTTTGAACTTGTTCAAATGATCTGGCTGACTGAAACCATGCCACAGGACTAGAACTCAGCTATGCTGATACCAATCCATAAAAAAGGTAATCGCTTAAAATGTGCAAACTACAGGGAAATCGCTCTACTCTGCACAGCATATTAGATCTTTTCATACATTTTGCTAGCCATAATCATTCCTTTTGCTGAACAACTATTTGGAGAATATCAGTGTGGCTTCCGGAAAAGCAAAGTTACCACCGATGCACTTTTCTCAAAAGGATGATTTTGGAAAAGTGACGAGAGTTCAACATACCTGTGCACCACAACTTCATTGATTCATTCATTGATTGACTTCTCTCGAATGAGAAACTCTATGGCCTGCTTTGATATCAATGGGAATCCCTGGTAAACTAGTTTCACTATGCAAAATGACAGTCCAGAGCTCTCAATTCTGTGTAGGAGTGGAGAACGAAATATCGAAATTCGAAATTCTTTAAAGTCGACCCCGGATTAATACAAGGTGATGCTATCTCTCCTATACTCTTCAATCTAGCCTTGGAATATGTGTGCCGTCAAAATATAAACTACCGACTAACAACAATATCTTGTCAATAAACTCAGTACAGATGATCGCGTACGCTGATGATGTAATCCTCGGCCAAAGTGAAGTTGTTATGAACGAAACTTTCAAGTCGTTTGAGAATGGTGCTTGAAAAATTGGTCTTCAAATTGACTACGATAAAACCAAACACATGAATTTTTCAAGAGAGGCTTAGAAGAAAGATTTGATGTGCGGCGATGAACGAATTGAGCGAGTTGAATCTTTGGGATCAATGCTTGACCTAAACAACAGCATACTTACAGATATAGAAGCTCGAACCGCTACAGGTAGTCGAACTTTCTACTCAAATAAACCTCTTCTTGAATCACCGTATGCATCATCTAACACCAAACTCAAGTTATACAGGACGTTGATTAGACCGGTAGTGATGTACGGATCACAAACGTGGACCCTTACACAAAATGGCGAATCACACTTATCTGTATTTGTGCATAAGATCCTTCGGATTTTTGGTCCACTTACGACAGACGATGGAGAGTACAGAACGCGATATAACTTGGAGATCATGGACCTTCTCGAGGATTCTGATATAATAGGTTGTATCCGTTCTAATAGGATTGCTTGGTTTGGGTATTTTCTACGAGCCGATTCACAGTCTGAAATGATTAACAAATGTACGTTAGTATTCCAGGGAGTGGGCGACCGCGAGGTATACTACGTCTGCAATGGGAGACGGACGTAATAAACGACCTTAAAAAAATCGGCTGCCATGGTAATTATGGCGCTGTTGCAAACGACGGTGGTGAATATTCGAAGCTGATTAGCTTGACAACGCTCCTACATGGAGCATAAAAGTCACAAAAAAAAACTACTCGAGATTGTAATAATACGGTCTTACAAACCGAATATAAAAACCAAACAATAGATTTTCTGTTTATGATGATCATTTCTATTTCTTAAGAACTAAAAACAAAACATAAACTATACAAGAATATTGACTAATAAATTAAAGATAAGATATAAAATTTAGAAGTGATACTAGAAATAAATATAAATACAAAAAAGGAGAAGAAAAATTAACTCATTTCCATCATCACATAAATAATCAACTATTCCTGCTCATCATTACAACTTTTAATTATAATTTTCATTATTTATTTCTTGATATTATTGTTTTAGTTTCACAATATCATTAGTTCATCTTCTTTCATCAATGTCATATTAAGATTTATCAAAACATCTCTTATAAAAATAGTACAGACCAAAAACAAAACAATTGACTTAAAATGCATTCTGTTATTCGAACTTGTAACATTACTGATATGGATATTATTGACGGCATGTTCTTATTTTGAGCTTCAATACGTGCATGATAAATTACAAAGATTTTATTCATAAACATAAAAACAAAATACTATTTTTGTTAGTTTTATTTTTAAGTGCTCCAAATAAACGTAATTTGGTTATATCTTGAATGACATATAATTTGAGTGCTCCATGAAATAAATCACTCACAACTAGAAATAAAAAAAAAATAACGAAATAACTGTAACTAAAAGGTGAAGATGAAATTAGTGAAAGAAAATGCAAAACAGGAAAATTGAAAAAAATGTTAAGAAAACTTAAATATGAATAAATAGAACAATTAATTTTCCTTAAAACATATAAATTTATTTTAGGATGAGATTATACATATATGTTTTGTATTGTGTTAACAAAATCTGTTAGATAATTAGTTTTAATGATTATGTGTTTGACATAAACAATTATTTTTTAATTTATAGAACCGGAAGATGTATTTCATGAATGGCTTTGTATTTAGGTTCAAATTGATTCACAGTTTTTAGATAAGTTTTTGTGTTTTAGTTAATTTTAATGTTTCTCCTAAACTGACATGTATTTACAACTAAAAACTATAAAACAAAGGTTTTCACTATTTCGATTTGACAATCGGTTTTAGCAAGGATGCATTTCGCTTCTTCCATTCACAGGCATTGATTGTTTTCATATCAGAAATCGAGTTCCCCAACGATATTTTAATTACTAGGTGTGACGAAGAATTGAGCGAAAGCGTTTCAATACCTAAAGGTCTACAAGAGTTTTCATCTGCAATCGAGTATATATCAACTCATTCCCAGCTTTCATGGTTATACTAAAAATAGATAAATTTATGAACGGAAAAGATTAAAAGACGCGGTGACAAATGACTCCACGTGACAACATAGAAGAAAAAGAAACGGATTGGGAACCGAAGTCAGTTCATAACGCCAAATGGATTCGTTTTCGATGTAGGACGTGATATTTGGAAGTGGTGTACTAAACTTAATAATATCACGGTCCCCAATTGTTAAATGTAATATATTACGGTCTGATCCATCAACAAAGCTCCAATTAAGGAAAGAACGAATCATACAATTGTGTGAAGAATGAAAAGTGTATGCACAAGACACAGGGACGAAACTACTAAAGGCAAAACCAAGTTGCAAGTGATGCTCTGGGCCAGCAAACTAAAACCGAAATCAGCAATCAAGAGGCTAAGAGGAAAACACACTAAGGGAAAAAACAGCTAGCTATGACCAAATACTGACCGTGTATATGGGTCTTTCAAAATAAATTTATTATTTTCCATATAGCGGGCGAAACGAACTATAAAGTAAGAAGACCAAATTGTATCAAATGAAGAATAAAGGAGACAAAACTGATGTTCACTAGACTCCTGTAGTAGCTTAAAAGGCGAAGGTTGACACGAAACTATCTTCCATAGTTACGAAAATTTGTGTTCAAAAAATTGATTTACAAAAAATTTACAATTATAAGTCACTAGGAATGAATGTACTACTATTTAATTGAATAGAATGAAAAATTGCTTTGAAAAAGCGAAATATCCGTAACAAATGTTTTATCTCAATTCCGGTCGGTTCAGGAATCGAGCCGGCGTTCTTCTGATCAGAGTTAATGGTTAATCATTTAACCAACTCGACCAGCGACGAGATAAAAATTTGTTTAAAAAAAAATAAAATACAGCAATTTCTAGTGACTTATAATTCTAAACTACATAACAAGCAATGGATCTATTGCTATCGTATAGATAAAAATCTTAATAAAATCTTGAAAAAATTTACAAATCAACAAAATCTGATCCCTTCATACGGGCTTAGTTAAGTCATTATCTTTCCTTTTCTTTGACACAGGTAGAACGGTAACAAATTTCCAGTAAAATATACGTTTTACGTTGTACGCTGAAGATTAATTTTTATCTTTTTAACAAAATGTGTTGTGTAGTGTAGTAGGAATTACAATATGTGTCACAATAATACATAAAAACCTTTAAAGAACAAACTCCCACAACAACATGCGTTCTAAGGTGTTGATGGACGCAAATCTTTTTATTTGTTTTTTTATATTTTTTGATAAAAAATGGGCAGCTAAACATTAAACAATAAATTCTATCACATATAAAATATAACATATAGGTCAATATTTCATGATAGGATAGAATTTAAAAGCATTAATGCATTAATGGTCTTAATTTTAGGTCTTAATTTAATTTATTTATTTATTTAGCGTATGGTTTTTGTTGTGACACATTAAAAACAAAAATAAAACTTAAAATAGATAGATTTTCATATGAAATCTACATAAAACAAAACATAAATACAAATTAAATGAGCTTACAATCAATATGATTGCGCGTCTTTTAGTTAAAAATTAAAAAGTAAAATATTAAAATATTTGAACATTGGGCAGTACATTTGAACATTAGATGTTTACATCGAGCGAGTCTATCCATGCTACTACATCGAGAGTTGCCAAATGGATGTCTGAGATGTTGCCATTGTAACGTCGAATTGGACACACAGTTGCAATGTGTTTTATAGTCTGTTGTGGAGCGCCGCAGTCACACTCAGGGGACTCTGAAATGCCCCACTTGTAGAAAGAATCAGCACAACGTCCATGATTCGTTCTTATTCGGTTTAATGTAGTCCAGGTATGACGTGGCAGATCGAAACCAGGTTGGGTAGAAGTCGGGTTAGTAATAGAAAGGCCAGTTGTGTTGTAATGATACCAGGAGGTGTCCCAGGCATCCAAGATATTAAAATTAGTTGCCAGCAGGTTGCTGGCAGTTTTATGTGGAGGCTTTCTTGACTTCAATCGACAACGAGTGTGGTCACCGTAATATTCGTGCAAGGGTAACGTGATGTTGTTGGTTACCTTTTTATGTTCACGCATGAGTGCATGCGAGCGTCTGAGTGCAGGTGGAGCGATATTGCTCAACACAGGGAGCCAAGGTAAAGGAGTGGACCTGATAGTACCCCTTATAGTACGCATCGCGGCATGCAGCTGGCAGTCAACTTTTTTAGTATGTGTGCTATTAAGCCAGACTGGTGCGCCGTACTCAGCCACTGAGTAAACCAGACTTAGAGCAGTTGTGCTTTAGCACCCCATGTCTTAATTTAATTAGCAAACGGTTCTCGCTTTTTGGCGATCAAATTCTTTGGGTATGAATTTTCGAATTTTTTCTTCTTTGCCTAGTTCGGTGCTTAAACGGTGGTTTACCCACCCTTTGTTATGCACGTTAAAGTCACCACGTATAACAAATTTATATCAATCTTTAAGCTAATGTCCTGCCATGACAGGTCTTAAAAGCAATCTGTACTTTCTGAGCGGTGAGTGATAAAGTGTCAACACATTTTTTTTAAACTAAAATGTGTTGTGTAATAAGAATTACAATTGTTGAAGTGCATAACATTTTTTTTTTGGAAAATGATTAATTTCTTAACTTCACTATTTGTGAATTTTCGAAGGTTAGTAGGGGTATTATTACCCCGTACAATCCTAAGTCACTTGTGTTGTTATTATTGAATGTTACCAATCAATTAGAAATCAATTTGCGACAGAGTGTCAAGTACATTTATGAATCATATGAATTTTTCAATTCGAAATCAGTTTTTGGGTTTATATGAATAAACTTTATAGTTATTTGTTAATAAAAACAACTTTTGTCTCTGAACGTGTTTCGGTTGAGATTCGAACTTAGAACCTCATCAGTACCAACTAAGTTTGAATCTTTTGGTAGACACGCTATCAACTTCACCTACAGAGTTGATGGTTAGAAACATTTTTAACTTTCGAAAATTCACAAATAGTGAAGTTAAGAAATTCATCATTTTCCAAAAAACCCATAATTGTCCTGTAAAATACTTTACAACATACAATAGTCTTAACTGACGAATAAATCTCTAACAAAAAACATTTTTTTATATACTTCGTTTTTTTTAAGTTACTTTCAGTATGAATAATTTGCAGGAACAAAACTAAAACTGGGTGCCCAATAATCCAGTTAATTGCATATTCTTCGACCATGTGACGCACTGTTTTCTTCAATTAAAATAAAGAGTTATATAGAGACTCATTTCTTCGAGCAAGCATAGTGTGGCATCATCAAGTAATATTCCATAACAAAGATTGAGGGTACTACCGTTGACTGAATAGGGTTCATCCGCCAGCACTTCTAAGATATCACCTTGGCTAGTGATATCTCACTTCTAATGCTTCTTCGTGGTATGTGTATATTCCTGTAACTCATATGTCAATAGCAGGGAAATTAAAAAAAAAATTAGAAATTTACAGAAACTGATACCTCCATGTCACTTCAACTCAAAAACTTTACATCTTAAGTATATAGTATGCTATGTTTGTCAAAAAACTAGTATTGTAACTCATACAAAATAGAAGATAGGCAAATATTTTGAAGGCACTTTAGCACGTGAGGCATAAAAATAATCAAAATGGTTTGACATGAAAATTCAATGTAATCAAGAAAAACTTACATAAAAATAGTACACAACTTCCACAAACAGTTGAAAAAACCTAAAATTATAAGAAGCGTGTCGTGAATTTATAAAAAATCACAGATGTACAATATTAATGAGTTTATTAATAAGATTTATTTTATTCATCATCTTTTTCGTTTAAAGTCAGATCTCAAGACAAAACAAAATTTTTTTTGAATGTTCATTTTTTTTACCGAAAGATAAATTTATAAAAGCTGCATGTACATATATAAAATACAAATTTTCTTTTGATCTAAGCCATTAGAGAAAGGTTTTTTGTTTTGGTTTCTGGATAATTGTTATTAGTATTTTTTTTAATTTGTTATGTGATGGGATCTACCAGCGCTGTACAAATGTAGTATAAATTATATTAAAATAAATGTCGTTTTATTGTCGTTTTATTTGTTTATAGGCATATTTTCCAATATTTTATCTATATTTAAAATTCTATTCTAGCCGCTGTAATTGTTAGCCAATCTCCTCAGAAGTTCTTTTAAAATTGCTGCAACCAAGAAAACTATATGTTTTACGCGTAATGTCGTGTAGAAAAATTAATCAAAATCATATACTTAGAACAAATTAATTTCAACTCTATTAACTAATCCTTTATCGTTTTCGTGTGTTACATTTGCGAAATTTAAGCAATTGCAATTATAGAAACGACTGTAAAAGTTGACAAAAAGTTTGTCTCAAATTTCCTAAGATTATACTTATGTGTTGACAACTATTTTGTAATATTTAAAACGATATTTCTATTTAAAACATGAGGTTAATCACACAAGATTGATTAATTTTAAATTATAGGCGAAATTAGTGTTTTTTATAAAATTATTTTAAGAATTGTTTCACGTTACTTTTATCTGTTATAATATAATAATTATAATTGACTTTGTGTAGGAAAAAACAAATTTACTATAATGTTTTGGTATCTACTTTTGATCAATAATAATAAATAAATATGTAGGTCTGTAGAACAATTTTGTATGAATAATTTATTGAGATCATGTTAGGAGTTTCAATGTTACATTGCCTTAGCTTTGATAAAATTGAAACGAATGTTATTACTTCAACTTCATTAATCATACTGTGGTAGTATCATGGAAACCAATAACGATAAGTTTTTAACAGAAATCATCCTGAGGGTTTGTAAACAGTTATAGTGTTATATTTATGAGCTATTTATTATAACAAACTGAGTTAACGATAAAAAACCGAACTGTATTAACGACGGGCATTCATAATATCACAACCTATCTGTTCTCTCACTTCAATTAAATTGAATAATAAACCATATTTTTTTAATTTGATTCTTTTTTTTTAACAGTTTATCACAATTTTAAGGAATCTTAACTAACACCTTCAGGTTAACCTTGATGAAATTATTAAATAAAAAAAAAATTTATTGAAATTCCAAACCAACACACACAACAAGAATTCACTAAATTCCTAATATATTTGATTGAAAAATCATCATTTATATCAGCCCACAAAAGATATATTTGTATGATTTCTGAATATAATTGTTTGTAAATGTAGACTGTAGTCAAATATATTTAAAAGTTAGTTGAAATTTCAGACAGTTACTTCGGTCTGAAAGACCTAAGTATTACATTCTCGAGCCAAAAGTGAAATTCTTACCCCCACTTTTTTGGCATTTCTCGACGTTTTAGGACCTACTGATTCTAAAACAGCAAAAAAAAATGTATGTCTGTCTGCCGGCCGGCCGTCACAACCGACGAGATCTAGAAAACCGCTGGAGGGATTTCAAAAATTTTTGTTTCTAAAAACAGGTACACTCAATGGTAAGAGCCGAAAGGACGATGTGTTGGATAGTTGTCCCAGAAGTGTGTCAAAACAAGCAAATTTACATATTTTTGGCTTAAAAAACGTTTATTTTAAGTGATTACGAGTAGGAACATTGAATTTGGAGAAATCTTCATGGTCGGGGCTGGTATGTGAGACCAAAATCTAGATTATTGCATTATAAGTTTGTCAAAAAAATGTTGTCAAGTGTGTCAAAAGAAAGATTTTTATTTATTTTTTTACCCAATTTTTTGTAAAAAAATAAAATTAATTTATTTGTATGACATGAAATTTTTATATATTTTATTATTATTATAGAGAATTATGGTATTATAAGTTTGTCAAAAAAATGTTGTCAAGTGCGTCAAAAGAAAGATTTTTATTAATTTTTTTACCCAATTTCTTGTAAAAAAATAAAATTAATTTATTTGTATGACATGAAATTTTTATATATTTTATTATTATTATAGAGAATTATGGTATTATAAGTTTGTCAAAAAAATGTTGTCAAGTGTGTCAAAAGAAAGATTTTTATTTATCTTTTTACCCACTTTTTGGAAAAAAATAAAATTAATTATTCGTATGACATGAAATTTTATTATTATTATTAAGAATTATGGCATTATGAGTTAGTCAAAAAAATGTTGTCAAGTGTGTCAAAAAATAATTTCATTTATTTTTTGCCAATTTTTTGGAAAAAAAAATTTAGCTGTTTTTATGACGTAAATGTAATTGAACATGGAAATTTTTGAATTTGTTATAGTTTTTGAAATATTTTTAATTTTGAAAAAAGTTTTGGAAAAAGTTTTGATTTTGCAATAATTGCAATATTTTTAGAATTTTGGAAAAAGTTTCAATTTTTGTAATATTTTTAGAATTTTGAAAATAAATAGAATTTTTGAATTTTATATATGTTTTTAGAATTTTGCAAAAAGTTTCAATTTTTGATTTCGTAAGAATTATTGAAATAATTTTAGAATTTCGAAAAATTGTAAATTTCTGATTTTATTATAATTTTTGGAATTTTGAAAAAAGTTTCAATTTTTGATTTTGTAATAAATCGTTGATTTTGTAGTAATCGTCATCAGGGTCGGATCAGTTCAAAGGGTGGGTTTGGACGTTAGTACCGATCAGCTTAAACAAGGATTAAATACAATTAATTTGTACTTTCTCAAATGAAATAGAGGTTACATCAGGACTAAAATTATTAGAATTCTTGTAATTCAATTAAAATACGTTTAATTTTGACATATTATTAGATGAATTGTGTTCTGACATTTCAGAGTTAAGGAAGTATTGAATATGTGTTTATCAAAAATACTTAAATTTTGACAAATTAGGCTTTAACTTTATGCGTTTGAAGAAAAATGTAAATATTTACATTCACGGAAGCATCGTCACCGAATTGGATTCACAATTGCTCATTTTTTCATTAGCTCTCAACATAGCTGGCGTATCAGGTGCTACCGTGCAACCACTTCAACCAATAATGTTTGATATTTTGTAATGTTTAAAATAAAACCGAAAACAAAATTTTGTGTTGGTGTAGACTTTTATTAACACTTCAATTTTAAATACAAAAACTATCAAGTATTCTTTCTCATAACAATTGTACAATCGATTAGTCTCATTATAATTTAGTTCTTTATAAGATAAATTTGTTTCATTCTATCCTGAATTCCATATGAAAACTGGACTCTCTAATAGGTTATGGGCAATCACACATCCAGAGGATAGTAATTGGATTTGCAAAAATTTTGTAAAGAAAGAATTTCTGTTTCCGAGTTCAAGAATTTCCGAATTTTTATTCAGATAATCCCAGAATATGAGTAGCATTGCGAAATACACAATCAAAAAATTCAATGGAGAAAACTATTTCAATTGGAGGATTAAGGTCCAAATGATGTTAATTGAAAAAGGTGTTTGGAGTGTCATAGATGAAGATGTACCTAATCCAATAACAGACGAATGGAAAAAGAATAATCAAGTTGCTCATTCTACAATAGCACTCAATGTTGAAGATGATCAAATTCAGGACATTCGTCAGTGTAAACTAGCACGGGATGCATGGAAAAAGTTGAAAGACATCCATGAAAAGGACAGTGCAAAACATCGAATTTATTTTTTACAACAATTGATGACTCAAAAGCTTGAAGAGCGTGGCGATACTCACGTAAATAAAATGAGTGAATTGTTCCAGAAAATGTTAGCACTATGTGATATTAAAGAAGATTTAATATTTAGTGCTACTCTTCTTGGATCGTTACCAGAAAGCTGTGACAATTTAATAACGTCACTAGAAGCTAGAGACGTAGAGTTAACATCAAGTATCGTTTGTTCAAAGATCATTGGAGAATATAAACGTCGTTCGGAACGGAATTCGATCTCGCTCACAAAATTTCTTCGAGACTGATCGTAACTGAACTTGACTGTTCCCGACAGTATGCATCACACATTATTGATTATTTTGCAATATTTTACACGACCGAGATCGGACTAGGAACGGACCGTGATCGACATTGTAGTGTGGATCAAACCTTAAAGGAATTTTACCATTCACGAAATCTTGCGTTTTTTTCTATATTTGGGATGATCTTGTTCAAAATCATTTCAAGCGTACCCCAATTAATTACTATCGAAAAAAATTCTTCATCATTAATTAAATGACGATAAAGAGTACAGTATTCTCCTTCTGTTTTTCGTTGCATGAACTAGGATGTACCCACAACCTTCTTCTTGCTTCATGCTTTTATCTTTTGTTGACAATGGGTCGTATGCATAAAACCTAGTAACAAGGTTTTTTAAGTGTTTGCTAGGTTTATTACGAATAAAAAAACTAGTAAACACTTAAAAAACCTAGCTACTAGGTTTTATGCATTCGACCCATAATATTATCTTCTTCATCAAAAATAAGAGATATAACTGCTAATTCTTCAATGGAAAAGTTAGATGACATTTTTCACTCGTAAATATTCCAAGCAATTGTATATTTGTATAACTTTAATTGACTGATGAGCATTTTAATCCCGCCTTATTGCAGCTGCACGCGTTCCCACAACCCTTCGTGCAGCAAGAAATCATCTGCAAGAGGTGTTGTGGGGCTGCATCTCTGGTCATCATTTTGGGGTTGAGGCCTTGTGGCGTTGATATCCACTAGCAGGAAAGAGGGTTCAGTGTGACTCCCAACCACGCCTGTACCTGTTAGAAGATTGTACACATGAGAATAGAAAATGATGAATGATATGTAATGTAATGTGTATTACTAACGCAAGGACAAATTTGTACCTGATGATGTCCGCAAGGAGTTAAATCGACCAGAGTCTCGTGTAGGAGGTAATCTGGCTAGATTGAAACTGGTTTTCGTCACAGCCCTGACGAATAGTTGATACCGCATCTCGGCAAGGTTATAGGTGTTGGGGTTGCCTCCGTATAGAGCAATTATGACTCGCTCTCCTGCTGCTGCTATCTCGTCAGGTGTAGAGTTGGTGTCGAGAAAAATCGCAGCTTGCTTTTCAACGTCCGGATTTTTTTCGAATATGGACATCATTTGCTTCTTCCTTAAGTCAAAGAAGCCGGATGTCGAGTCACAACCACTAAATACCACTAAATATGGACCACAACCACTAAATATGATCAGGTACAGTTACATAATTTTCTTTTCTCATCGGCCACCACACACATAAATTTATTAATACAATTATTAGGACAGGGATGTAGAAAACTCTACAAAGGTATATTGCAAACAATTGCGAAGTCCGAAAAAATTGATAAACTTTGAAAGGCTTAATCTCGGAAACTATTGGGTCTACAGAGACAGTTCTAGTATCATATTGTAGCAAATTTAGTCTACTTTAAAAACGTCCTAAGTAAGTTCAAACAAAAAACTAGTCCTTTAGGGTTATAATCGCCAAAATTTGAAAAAGTAACGATTTTTTCGAGGTTTTTTCGATTTTTGATGAAGTTGCGTTCGGCGCTCGAGGTCACAAGCTTGGATTATTCATTAGGCCAACATCATAAACAAGTCTGCAAAAAATCAAAACTACCGGATTTGACGCATACTACCCCATACTCTCAGGCGATAAAGTTACTGGACTAACTTCGATTATTGACAGCTTTAAAAATTTTGCTCATTTTATTTATTTTTTAGTTTGAATGTTCTTCTATTGTTTGTCTTTTAAATAAAAAGTCAATAAAAATGGTTAGATTTTTAGCACCTGATATTTAAATTTATAGCTATTTAAAGAAAATTTATGTAATTGGCACAAAATTATGACAATTTTTCAATTAGAACACAAATTGCTTTTCTAAAATCAAAGAACAACATTATATTGATTGACGATTAATGCTATGATTGTTGAAATAATACTGACCACTGCACTGTTATGGTCAATTTGATCATTAGTCGTCCATAATGTTATCGTTAGTTTCAGTTCCTGTTTTATTTTTTTAGTGTAACGCAAACACATTATTTGCCAGTTTAACACGACACTTTATTCATTCCATATATACCGAAATCTCGACAATATTATTGCAAAATATCGTTGGAATGATAAATCGTTTGGGCTTTCCAAGTGTACTGAAAATAAATTGTAGGTAAAATACAACAAACATTTGTCGGTTGAGTTTATTTAAAGGACACTTTTCTTGATTTTGTATTGTGTTCCTTGATTTTTGTTGTTGAATGAAATAAAAAAAACCAAAATTACGAAAGATAAATGTGCAAAAATTCCATAAGTAAATGCTTGAAATGTATAGTAAACTTATACGGCATTTACAGCAACATAGGAAATTAGTAGATAGTATATTAATTTGCATTTTGTCATATTTAAGATGAGTTTACAGCGTAGATTAAATCTTCTAGATTAAATCAAATTAAATCTTTTATATGATATTAAGACATTTTAATTTAGTTTAGTTCAAAGGGAAAGTCCTTGGAAAGATCTTGGGCAGTAGAAGTGCGGCAAATAAGTTTTTTTGGAATTTTGACGTTTTTTTACGACAAAGTGAAAAAATGTAAAGGTGTGTTTTTGGGCAGTATTTTCGATTATTTTGTTTGTTTACTTACTTTGTTGGGAGTTCTATTTGCCATTTCTATTTATTGTTGCTGAATTCCAGCCACTGGGACTAGTAGTAATAATTCTATCAACCAATTAATAGACTAAACTAACCAAACAGACCAATTAAAAAAACACTAGAAATAAGTTATTGTTTTGTGAAATAATTAAATCTTATTAGCTCTTTATTTGCATTTTATCGACAAAACATCTTGAACGAATCAAAAAAAAACTGCAATCTTCGTTTTGTTTCGTAATAATTTTAATGCATTTATTGCATAAAAAATTAAATTAAACGATATTTATTAAATTTTTTCATGTTTTTTGTTATTACAATAACCTTTTTTTCTCTTAAGATTTTTTATTACTATTTATGGTGTATGGATGAATGACTTTGAATTGTACTTAAGTTAAATATATCTTACATTTTAGGATTTGAGAAGTGTAGAATAATATTGTTTTCTGTTTGGTATGAATACATAATTAAATATTGGTTTTATAATTGTTGTTTGGGTTATTGTTTCTGGTTATTTTTTATATTTTTAATGTATTTGACATTTGTATGATTGGAGAGTAACATGAAGAATTGAGTGGGAATTTTGACATGCATATATATATATATATATATATATATATATATATATATATATATATATATATATATATATATATATATATATATATATATATATATATATATATATATATATATATATATATATATATATATATATATGTATACATATATATATATATATATATATATATATATATATATATATATATATATATATATATATATATATATATATATATATATATATATATATATATATATATATATATATATATATATATATATATATATATATATATATATATATATATATATATATTTATATATATATATATATATATATATATATATATATATATATATATATATATATATATATATATATATATATATATATATATATATATATATATATATATATATATATATATATATATATATATATATATATATATATATATATATGTATGCATATATATATATATATATATATATATATATATATATATATATATATATATATATATATATATATATATATATATATATATATATATATATATATATTTATATATATATATATATATATATATATATATATATATATATATATATATATATATATATATATATATATATATATATATATATATATATATATATATATATATGTATGCATATATATATATATATATATATATATATATATATATATATATATATATATATATATATATATATATATATATATATATATATATATGCATTTAGTAAATTTCTTTTAGTGGATTATTCAATGTTAGGCTAAATCGCAAGTAGTATTAGAGGTTTTCAAATCTTAAGATTCGTGTGGGGGTAAACCGTCTATCCCGTAAGTTAGTTTTTTTTTGTGTCAATTAATGATTGAAATGAAATTAGTATAGAAAAGTCCAAAACTTACATTTTGAAAACTCTTGAATTGATCAAATTAAATGAATCGTGCTAATTAAATTTATTTTCGAATTTGCTTTTATGTGCTGTCAATTTAAGTATACTAAATCATTTAGAATAGCTTTTAAATACTTATTTAAAATGGCGGTGAATAAGTAAGTCTACATAAATAAGTTTCAAATAAGCCGTCGTTTAGAATACAGCCTAAATAATACTTTGTTAAGAAAAAATCAACATAGTATGTATTGAAAAATGATTAGTTTAAGAAACATAATAAATATAAATATTAATGCAAAAAAAAAAATATATGTATTGTTACGATTCTACATAATCGTAATTAAATACTCAACAAAGTTCTATTCAACTTCAATTTCCCCTATTTCAAACGTTCAAATAATATTTCAAGGTTACATTCTTTTCTAAGAAAAAAAAGTTAAAGGAAATCAACAACAACATAATAATATAAAAATTGAATTATCTAAATAAAAACGTAACAATATGAATAAACGTAAAAACTTGTATTTAACTATTCACTTCATTTCTTCACAAATAACTGAAATCAATTGGTTCACGACCGAATTTATTAATCTCAATCATTACTTTAGCCCATATTCTATTTTATGTATGTATGTTTATGAATAAAATAAATGACAAAACAAAACTGTAAATAGAAGGAATGGTTTTGTCTTCAAATCTAGTTTTTCAACACATAATTAATTCAAATTTAGCTGGGATCTATATTTGTTACGCTGAAGAGTTGGTACACCGATAGGTTGAACTCTCAACACTTTTTCAAAATAATCAGGTCACTTGAGTTAAGAAGAATCTCAAAAATAAGCGGCCCAAGTATCTAAAATATTTTTAAGGTGCACTTGTAGCTCCCTATCTTCGTTTTGACTAGCAGTCGATCTAGTTATAGGTACCTTCTTTAAGGTTTTAATCTGTTGAAAGAAGTTACCCGATTGATGTTCCTTATTGAAGCTTTCAATCTCCTCCCACTGTCTCATCCACCATTCTCTCTTCGTTCGTCTACATAGCTTTGTAACGACTTGTCTTGCCAGTTTAGAGTTTTTTTTCGTGGACCTGGTGTTGGGTCCTTGTAGACATTTCAGATAGCACTCTCTTTTGTATTGAATAGCGTCAAGACATGCTTGATCCATCCATGGCTTCTTGGAGTGGTTTTGTGGTCGTGCAATTATTCCCTTAGCAGCGCTTAAAACAGCATCTTTGAACAAATACCATGACTTATCGACGTCTCCATTAATGGTTTTTGATTTCTCCAATGTTTCGGCAATATGGTTTTGATATCTCCATTCTGTTTCAGCATTCTTTAGTGCTGAGATGTTAAAACGTTTCCGTTGATTGAATTTTTGAATGGCTGGATTTGGAAAGTGTAACCTTAGCTTAGCACATATAAGGGAGTGGTCACTTCCAATGTATGCACCTCTAAGGGATCGCACATCCTAAACGCTCGAAAAAACGTGCTGTTACACTTACTAGCACTTGATCAATTTGATTTCGAGTGTTTCCATTCGGTGAGATCTAAGTATGCTTATGAATCGATCAATGCGGAAAGAAAGTACAGGCTATTCTCAAATTATTTGATTATGCAAACCCACTCATTGTCTCACCATTATCATTCGAATTTAAATTCAGGCTGTTGGGCTCCACCACATTTCCATAAGAGATCTCTCACGGGAACTGTTGAAACTAAACTATTTAAACTAAACTGTTAAAATTATCACGAGTCACTCTACTACAGCCATTTTTCAAGCATAATAAAACAATTATTCGTTCTTACATAACTAATGAAATTTAAATTTAACATTCTATAATCAAGTTTGATTGAAATTCTTCTTAATTTAGGTGATCAATGAAATCTTGTTTCTGAAAATGGCATAAAAATTTTATCAGCAAATTTATTCGATTTCATTTTTATTTTAATTATTATATCAATATAACTGTCGTTGCACAAGAGTGGCTATATTATTGAAAGTATTAGATGAGATATAACAAGAGCTCAATTGAAAAGTAAATATCTTTATATATAGCATAGCACATTATTCAGTATTGACATAAAAAAATTTTTCACAAATTGTCTGTTTTGGTGATGATGAAAAATCAAACCATACAAAAATATACTAAACAAATAATTCACAATCCTTTCAATTTATTGGCAATGACACCTGTATGTTTGATTGATTGTGGGTTTATATTGTATAATATTTAAATATGATGTTTGATATTTTATCTTGCGTACATAAGTTATTTCTAGAATTACGCGAAAACAATCAAGTAATATGATATTGTTTTAATTGAAAATTGTATTGATAGCCATAAGGTGGAAAGTTAATGAAATGTTATTTGATATAATAATTATATGTAGTTTTTTTTAAATAAAATAAATTGAAAATGTATATTGATCTGTGTCACAAATTCCTTAAAACTCACTTACGATTATTATATCGTTATGATTATGCCCTAATTAATTAAGTAGAATAGTTTTGGAAAACAAGAATTCGAGAATAGATATGAGCGGTTTATATTTACAAATGCTTTTCTTCTTTCATACGAGAAAGGAGAAATGGAGTCTTCTCTCATAGGCTTAGCGTTAAATAACATCTGAAGTCAGATACTGAAGATGCCAGTTGAGCATGCTGCTTAGTATGACCATGCTGCTAAGTATGACCATGACTAGGGATTGCAATAACTTAGCGTTTTCTGAATCTTGGGACTACGGGATTCATAAGTTTTAAATCTCGGGCTGCCGGGATTTAAAATTTATATGAAAAGCCGCAAATAATTATCATATCATAATTATCAATAATTATCATAAAACATTTTCAAATAAAAACACATTGTTCATATTTTAGTTTCGAAAAGTATATATGTATACATACTAAAAAAATGAACTTATACTAATTCAACTTCTTAAAAAATAAAAATTCAAGAACCAAAACAAAACTTTAATTTCCGGACGCTGAGCTCGAAAAGCCCGTTCCAATTTCACACTTTTTAGTAGAATGGTCAATTTAGTCAATATACATTCGCTGCAAATGGGGTCCTCTATGACCGCTTTGCTTGAACATTTTCATTTCTCTCGCAAACTTTGTCACCAGTTTAATATTTTTTGTTTTTGTATTTGCACTAAAAAGGTTTTGTATAAGCGTGGATTAGAACTGCGTTGGAGTTCTTTTTCCAAATTGCATTTGAGTTGCATTTTCGTTATAATCTGTGCTCGATGATGCAGCAGTAGAGATCGAAAAGATCGATCATCCGCTTCACACTCCATGTCTGCTGCATGTAACGTTAAATAATCGTTAGTAAAATCTTTTATGCATGCTTCAAATTTGGACTATCTTCGACTACCTGGCCGCTAAATAGCTGCCAAGACATTAACCAATATTTTATGATAGTCCAGATCCAGAGACAATACTTTTGGTTTGGATATACGTTTTACAATCAAACGAGCAGTTTAGAATGATACAAGCGTTTACGTCACACAACCGCTAAAGGATGGATCTATAGGTACACCTCATCGTGTAACATGTGGTACCGACGTTCAGAATAACCATGGAAATTGGGTTCCTGCGATTTAATTTATACAGAAATTTTTATAACTATTTGCATACAAATATTCAACAACCATAATAGTGGTTATTGGGCAAACAATTTGTTTATAATTATCAAATTGTATGAATAAATTTGTGATCAGCTTTAATTAAATAATAAGAGATATAAAGTAGAGAAACAAAAGCAGGTTTAAAAATCATAATAAAAATTAATTATTATTGTTAGGATACGTATCTTAAATTTAGTAATCATAAATCATTCTAATTTTGTAAATCAAATCGCAAGGATTAAAAACTTCATTGAAAATTGTGTTTAACTTAAAATTATTGTAAAATATAAAATTATTTAAATTTAAATGAATAAAAATTATTTGTTTAAACACAATTAAACAAATAGTATATATAATGTATAATTCCTCACGTCACTCCGATGAGAATATAATTAATTTTCAAATGGATACCATCTAAAAAAAGGAGTTGGATCTTTACCTGCAATTAAAGATTAAAGTTACCAAGTTAAAAAACAAATAAATTTTCTTAGAAAGTGTAACAGAAGAAATTTAAACCCAAAATTCATGAAGATAAAATTTCCCATCAAAACAATAGTAACAAAAAAAGTCGGACAAGTGCGAATAAAATTCGCTCGCCAAGGGTTCCGTGAATGCAAAAGAACACAATATCAAAAATAAATGACATAAAGTTATGTTGTAAAGTCTTTATATCGCCAGACTATGGACGCATAACCGAATAAATGTTTAATCGTAAACGTCAATAGTAAATGTCAATCACATCTACATTGATCAAAAATGTTACTTGAGGTTAAATCTTATCCATAGCTGTTTATGTTAGCTAAAGAAAGATTTAACCAGTATTTTAATGGTCTAAATTGGGAATATTTGTTCTATAAATCAGCGTCGAAATATAGGGTGGTATACATACACTTAAAATAGCACTTTTTTCATCAATAACTAAAAAACTGTGCATCTCAGAATTCTAAAAAATGTTGCAATGTTTCTTAAATTAAGTGTTCTTTCAAATGACACCCCACTCGTTTGGGTCAAAAAAAGTTTTTTTTTGCCCTCCCCATACCCATCCCCTAAACACACAGAAATATAATTATTTGAGAGTTCGCTATAATTTTCTTTCAAAATATAGCAAACTTCCTGTCTCTATGAATTTTTTCAATTTTTTCTGCCTATCAGTGTCGAAACGTATGGGGGAGAACGGTCGGGAATTTGCACATTTTTTAGAATAACTCAAAAACTGTGTACCGCAAAATTCTAAAAAAAATTGCAATGTTTTGGAAATTTGGTGCTCTTTCAAATGATACCCCACTCGCTTGGGTCAAAAAAAGTTTTTTTTTACCCCCCTTACACCCATCCCCTAAACACACAGAAATATAATTATTTGAGAGCTCGCTATAATTTTCGTTCAAAATATAGCAAATTTCCTGTCTCTATGAATTTTTTCAATTTTTTCTGAAAATCAGTGTCGGAACGTAAGGGGGGGGGGGGGACGGTCTGGAATTTGCACATTTTTTAGAATAACTCCGAAACTATGTTTCGCAAAATTCTAAAAAAAATTGCAATGTTTTGGAAATTTGGTGCTCTTTTATGATACCCCACTCGCTTTGGTCAAAAACGTTTTTTTTTACCCCCCTTACACCCATCCCCTAAACACACAGAAATATAATTATTTGAGAGCTCTCTATAATTTTCGTTCAAAATTTAGCAAATTTCCTGTCTCTATGAATTTTTTCAATTTTTTCTGTCAATCAGTGTCCAAACGTAGGGGGGGGGGGGACGGTCTGGAATTTGCACATTTAATGGAAGTTGTTTGAAAAAATGAAGAAAAATTCGAATTTCAATCGTACTAAAAATCTTTAAAATTAAATATCTCTAGAACAAGAATTAACGCCCCTTTGTAAATTTGATATCTAAAATATATCGTATATTATAGTAAGGATAGAGCTATTTTCAGAAAAAAAATTAATTAAATTCCAGTTGATCTTCGACCCTAGCACCATCTTTAAAAAAGTTTTTTTAAAATTTTTTATTTAAAAATTAATTATAAAAACAATAAATTAATTTTTTTTCAAACGACTAATCATCTATCAAACAAAAAAAAGTTTGATGAAATCGGTATTGCCGTTCATGAGCAATTTAATTTCAATATCATCGAATTGGTAGAGCTTTCATTTTTCATGTATGTTGGGGTTCCCCCTATGCTAAAACTATGCACTTTAAAAAAAATTTAAAATAAGTTGTATTTTTTATTTTGTCCATACTACTTATATGCCAAGTTTCAGGAAAATCAAAAATGGTCAAGTTTTCACAACTCTGTCTAGAACACGTTTTCCATCAATGCCTCCATTGTTAGAATAATATATAAATAACGAAATGAAACTGTAATCTTTAATTGCACCAAAGTACCGGTCGGTGATCTTTAGAAGATTGAAACCGGTAGTACAATTGAAATTATTAATAAAATTTATAACGTTTAACTAAATTTATGGAATTTTATTAAAGTTGGTTATTGGGCAAACAATTAAACAAATAGTACATATAATAATAGTTTCGATTGCAGATTTTACTGATTTACATGTCTCCAAACAAATAGTAAAACATGATAATTCATAGGATTGTTTAGTTAGCTGGACAACTAAATGCTTTTTGTAATCTCCTGTTAAGATTAAAAGATTTTTTTAAAATTATCTTCAATTAAAATAATTGAATGTTTTATCCACAAATAAATTTTATATAATCTGATAAGCTATGACGTCTTACTATTAATATTTTTTTGCTTAAATTAAAAACAAACAAAGATTCATTCATTATGCAAATTTTAATATAATTTGATTTAATTTTAAAATAGTTATTTTATATTTGTTTGTATTGTTTATTATTAATAAGTTTATTATTAATATTAGTAATATTTGTTTATTATTATTCCGTTTATGTGTATAATCTTATATGCGTCTTATGCCTCTAAAGGTGTGTCAAGGTTTATTACATATACTTAGACACTTAGACACAATAGTTACAATGTACAAGATTGAAAATAAAATAAAATTTAATTAAATTTACTGTTCCAGTTGAATTCGATTTTTAGAGTATGACTATTAGTTTTAGTTTCTTATTTGATTTCTGATAAAATGTTTCTCTTTTTATATTTTAAAATAAATAATAAAATTTGATATATTTTATTGTGGAGCATAAACGGCACAAAAAACCCTAATGAGTATTAAGATTGATGTTAAAAAGCGAAGTGTAGCACAGCCAGACAGTTTATCAAACCGATAAAATTGATTAATTACTTCAATAATCTAAAATATTTTCAATAATTTTGGGTTTCAAGTTAAGTTCCTTCATATTAAAGCCAGATTACTGGATTTTGGTATTTCTTTACGAGTTTCCAAACCAGTTCGAAGGCTTAAAACTTCCAAGCTTGCTACATGAACAAACTAGCATTTGTTGCGGAATGAATCATTGATGTTTAATCACCGTCAATAATAGGGTAATAAAAAAAATAAATAATAGGGTAGAAGATTTCGAACCAGCTTTTATAATAAATAATTATTTTAAAAACTTTTGACAGAAGTTAACACAGTCGAAAGTTGTGCTGTTTTCGTTCTCTACATCTCTGCCTTTCCGTTTACGATTATCTGAATTGATGTTTTGTTGACATTTAAATTTTGGGAACTATTTACATGATTTTTGTTATGAAAATGTTAAATAATCTCCATTTGTTTCTAAAAACCAATTGGACATCTTTCGAAAACAAATGTTTTTGTCCAGGTTTTATTAAAGAAAAACAATCATATTTATTAATACTTCATTGGAGCTTTGTTGTTTTGAAGTTTTGAGCAAAAAGTTGTCAGTCGTCTTATAGATTTCGAACATAATTCTGTTTGCCTGATATCACGTAATACATAAAATGCCTCTGTAGTCCAGAATTAGTGCCACTCTATGCATTTAAAATGCATTATAAAAAAAATTACCATCACAATCTTTGAAAGAACGATACAAAATTGAAGGTATAAAAGAACAACAAAAATCTGGTAGCTATGTCGAGACAAACTCCAAATTTTAAGCTGAAAAATTAGAAAGCATTTCATTTTACTTTGACATCTTTTTGGGCTAATATTTGTTCGGTTACTGAAATAAATTTTTATTTTAAAAGTTCTTAAAATTCCAAACTCACCGATACACTACTATTACATAAACATCGTCTTTTAGAAATTAATGAAGCGAACTTTTATTTTTTCCTGTTATAAAAAGTAAAACAAGTTTTATTGGTTATTTGTTAACAACAACTGAAATCGCAATGAATGACTTGACTTCTAATATATTTCTATTCAAAAAGATGTATTGACAGAACGCCAATGTCAAAAAATTTTTCGAATTCGATCGTTCATGACCATTTAAAACGTCTAGTTTTAATCCAAAGCCTCGACATATGGGTTCCTCATGTTCTTACAGAAAGAAGTTTGTATCAACGCGTTGAAGACTGTGACTTGCTTCCCAAATGTCAAGAAAATTACCCATTTTCAAAGCGCATCATCACTGGAGCCAAGAAATGGGTTTCTACAACAATGTTAAACGCAAAACATCATGGAACAAGAATGATAAACCGGCTCAAAGCATCTTGAAAGCCGATATTGCATTAAAAAAGGTGATCCTATCTGTTTGGTGGGATTTCAAAGGAATCATTTTTTGAACTTCTGCCAAAGAATACCACGATTAGAGATGTTAAAATACGGTATTTTATTTTTTTTGTATAATACAGCGTATTATACATTGTATTATACAAAATAAAATACCGCATGTTCTGTACAGAAGTATAATAGCAGAGATAACATGTGAATGGAATAACAACAAAAAATGACTTCCATCATAATTTTGAATTACATATAATTGAATTTAGATATCTTATCGTTTTTTTAATCAAAGTATTGTATATTCCTTAAACAAATGCTAATAAGATCATTTAACCATCTGACTCTAATGCATGTGGATGAATGGACTGATCAGCAAAACTATCCTGATGCTTGGTTTCAAATTATTTCACCTTCATTCGCTGCCAGCTAGTGTATTTATGTTTTTTATTCAAATTGGATCTTTACCATTTCCCATGGATAAACTGTTAAAGGTCTTAATTATGTTTGACTTTTGACACAAACGAGTTTTCCGTCTCGTTGATTTGTAAGACAATTACTTTTGGTATGTTTTGGGCTGCATATTGAAATTGATGTTTCTGTTACAGTGAAAGATGCAGAAAAATGCAAAATAGCAGAGGCTACATTCCGAAGAGCCACAAACTCTATTCCATCAAGTTATACAATAAATACAACAACTATCGGTTTCATAATGAGTGTTTTGAGATTTGTGTGCTGGTTGATAAATTTTGATTTGCGCCATTAAAAAATTCACTGTAACGTGACGGCTTCTCAGCAACTATCGATTGTTGATATTTGTGTTCTGTTGAAATTAGAACAATTTTGGTACAACAGATATTTAAAAATTATTTAGAAACGCACACTAACAAGGAGTAAAAATAATTCATTTCCTCGGCGTCGTTTATAACAATTATAGGTGTAGTGTAGCAGTAGACATATTTTCACAGCTATAAAATATTTTGAAAATCCACGCAAATTTTAGTAAAAAGGCTATTTACTACTTCGCCCGCCATCAGAATACAAAATATTTGTATAATAAAATACCTGGTATTTTACAACGTTTTGGACAATACGGTATTTTACGTATAATACCGCTGATGAACTCCTTGGTTCATACACTAAAACTCGCTTATATTTTTCTTTTTAATTATACAGTTTATTAAATGATAATTCACTATTAATAAAATTAACTTCAATTAAATGCACAGTATGATTAACTAACAAAACCTTTAAATAAATGCAATGCGATAACACAAATGTATTATTAATACTTAAGAGAGCGATGTTCACGTTTTAGAATATCACGAGAAAGTGAAAAAGCTAATTTTTAGATTTATAATTTGACTTCAACAAAAACATGTAATTTTATTTAGGACGTTCAATTGACGATTTTAAATTTCGAGTAAATTAATTAAATAATTTATAGCATCAGCCGCACAGCGTCGACTAGTGGAACGAGATTAAGCTTTTATCAAAACTCAATCGGTTCGTGTCTCAAGTATATTGAATTAATGTAAAGTGATCGTTTACGTTAATTGATCGTTTACATTAATTGATCATATAAGTTTGTAGTGATTAATTATTTAGATTTAAATATATTAATCGCTACAGTACCCCGCTCGTAGATGAAAGCCCCCCGTTTAATGTGTCTGTTCGAAATGAACAGCTTTGTGTGTTCGAGAAGCTGGTGAACGATCAGCTGAACACAAAATACCATACGCTGGCTTCAATCTGTCGATCGAGACAGATTGTTGTTTGCCTTTGATCTCGATTACGAATTGTTTACGGAGACGTCGTATGATTTTGTAAGGACCTTCATATGGGGTTTGTAAGCCTGTGCGTGTTCTATCGACCCTAACAAAAACGTAGTCGCAGTTTTCAAGCGACTTTGGGACAAAAATGTCGTTTTGTTTACTTTGTCGTGTAGGTGTTGGAATCAGATTGTGCATTGTATTTCGAAGTTGATCAATAACTGTTTCATGAGTAGGCAGCTGTGAAAGAGGATTTTCTACGAAGAACTCACCGGGCAGTTTCAGTGTTTGTCCGTAGACAAGTTCTGCGGGTGAGCACTTCAGATCTTCTTTCACTGTAGCTCGAATACCAAGAAGAATGATTGGTATTTCGGAGCTCCACTGAATAGTGTTGCCTCTGGCCATAAGTGCAGCTTTTAGTTGTCGATGAAAACGTTCTACCATTCCGTTCGCTTGTGGATGGTAGGCCGTTGTACGTATCCGATGTGAGCCCAAAAGTTTCGTTAATTCAGAAAAAAGTTTAGACTCGAATTGTGTTCCCTGATCAGTTGTGATGTGCAGTGGAACACCGAATCGTGATACGTAATTATTGACAAATGTCGTGGCTATGGTAGCCGCAGACATATCAGACATAGTAAAAGCTTCTGGCCATCGAGTGAATCGATCAACGCAAGTTAAAATATATGAATATCCATTAGAAGGAGGAAGCGGACCTACGATATCTATATGGATATGTTCGAAACGAGACTGTGGAATTTCGAATTGTCCAGTTGGACTTTTTGTGTGCCGTTGGACCTTAGAGCGTTGGCAAGATAAACAAGATTTTGTCCAGTGATTAATATCTTTATTTATACTGGGCCAAAAATATCTAGATGTAATCAATTTACGTGTACCGTTGACACCAGGATGTGACAAGTTGTGTAAAGTGTTAAAGACAGTTTTGCGTAATGGTTCTGCGATGTATGGGCGATTGTTGCCCGTTGATGTTTCGCAGACGATTTCGAATCCTGGCAGTTTAAAAAGCTCTAGTTTCATTGATGAACTAGCGTGACATACGGAACCAGAAAATAAATTCTGAAGTTCTAAGTCTGCTTTTTGTGCAGCGATGATAGCATCGTAGTTGAAGTGAGTCTCAACTGATGCAGTTTCGTTGTCGGATGCACGAGATAATGCATCCGCGACTGTGTTGTCTTTACCTTGCACATGCTGGATATCGGTAGTAAATTGACTAATAAAATCTAAATGGCGAGATTGCCGTGGATTTCGTTCCGTTTTAGATTGTATTGCGCGTGTGAGAGGCTTGTGGTCGGTGTAAATTGTAAATTCACGACCTTCGACAAAATACCTGAAGTGTTTTATAGCTAGGTAAATTGCGAGTAGCTCTCGATCGAATGCAGAGTATTTAGTTTCAGCGTCTGAAAGTTTCTTTGAGAAAAATCCCAGTGGTTCCCAACAATCATTATTACGTTGCTGTAACACTGCTCCGACAGCAATGTTCGATGCATCCGTAGTGATACTGTATGCAGAATCGTTACGTGGATGAACTAATAACGTGATATTACCCAATTCGGTTTTTAACTTGGTGAATGCTAGTTGACATTCGTTTGGCCAAGTAAAATTTTTCGGAGTCTTGGGCTTCTTTAGTAAAGCGGCCAAGTGTGTATGAATTGGGGCAAGTGTTTCAGCTAGTTTCGGTATGAATCTATGATAATAATTTATCATACCGACGAATTGCTGAATACGTTTGATTGATGTTGGTGCTGGAAATTCCGTAATGGCATTAATTCGTTCTTGAGAAGGCAGAATACCATTAGGTGTTATCGTGTGGCTGAGGAATTCGAGAGTGTTTACGCCAAAAACGCATTTCGAACTCTTTATGTGAACGCCAAACTCGCTAAGTTTCTGGAAGAGTTGTTCCAAATGGAGTTTGTGTTGTTCCTCATTTATTGATGCCACTAATATATCGTCGATGTAGACGAATACGAAGTCTAAATCTCGAACGATTTCGTTTATGAAACGCTGAAACGTTTGTGCGGCATTGCGTAAACCGAATGGCATTCGAGTGAATTCGAAGAGGCCAAATGGAGTTGTGATAGCCGTTTTGTGTATATCTTCATTCGCGACAGGAATGAGATGATAGGCTCTAACAAGGTCAATTTTGGAAAAAATTTTGCAACCATACAAATTCATCGAAAAATTTTGTATGTGCGGTATCGGATAGCGATCAGGAATAGTGACAGCGTTTAACCTGCGATAATCTCCACATGGTCTCCAGTCGAGATCTTTCTTTCGAACCATGTGAAGCGGACAAGATACAGAGGAAGATGAAATGCGACAAATTCCAAGTTCAACCATATGTTGAAATTCCATAAACGCAGCTTTTTGACGAATTGGATCTAGTCTGCGTGGTCTTGATACAGGCAAATGCCCGGTGGTAACAATGTGATGTACCACGTTATGCTTGACCGGTAAATTGTAGTTCGGCTCTGCTGTTAGGGAAGGAAACTTCTTTAGTAGCAGGCCGTAATCGTTGTCGATCGTATAATGGATGGGTGTTGGCGTATCAACACTAGCCATTGTGGCATTGATTGACAGCTGTGTAGCTGAATCAATCAGCCGTTTTCGTTTAAGATCGACAAGCAGACCAAATTTACTTAGAAAATCAGCACCAATGATCGGACGATTCACTTGCGCTAGTACGAAAGCGTGTGTGAATGTTCGTTTTAGGCCGATATCTACCTGTAGGAGCCTTGTTCCGTAGGTATTGATTATCGTGCCGTTGGCAGCTGATAAGGCTAGATCGTTTGATGTTGGAATATTTGTTATGGATCGATTATATTTTATGGGGAGCACCGAGAGGTCTGCTCCGGTGTCTATAAGAAAAGTTTGGTTGTTCACTTTGTCGTGAACGAACAGACGACTGGAGTAACTGCTCTCTGTTACGGTCGTCTCGACTTCGGGTTTTAACCATTTTTTGGATTTAATGCTGGGTCTACATCCATGGTAGCTGTGGATGTGGACTGGCTAAGTGAACATGGAGATCTACACTTGCGTGCTGCAGCTCCAAATGTTCGGTGGTAGTAACACGAACCGAGTTTGTTTTTCGAGCCAGATCGAGATTTTGACCGTTGTCGGTATGGAGATGGTGAGCTGCCGCGATAATTCGAGTTCATTGAGTTGAACCTACTCCTCGAGTTCGATCGACAAAATCGAGTCAGCTGCTCGAGTTGTCTTTCAACTCTTGATAGGCGTTCTTCCATTGTTGCGCTTGCTACAGGTGTTCCCCGTCGTTGACTAGCATGAGTGGAACGTGTTGATGAACGAGATTGGCGAATCTCAGTTATTTGATTTGTTCCAGTGTTGAGAGACATTGTCTCGAACATTTTGTCGGCCATCTTCGCCATCGTTTCAACTGGGGTTGATTCTGATTGACCAGCCAACGCTATTCTAATCAGTTCTGGCATCCTACGTACCCAAAGTGATAGTATCAGCTTTTCACTGAAATTGTTGCACGCAAGTTTTTTAATATGGCGTAGAGCCTCGGATGGTATTCGATCTCCGAGATCTTGTCCTGTCAGGAGCGCTTCTAGACGCCGCTCGTCTGATGGTGCCAGCCGTTCCAACAGCGCTTGTTTGAGTGCTTCATATTTATTGGTTTCAGGCAATACATCCATAATGTCCGAAACCATGTCACACAATTGGGGGGTTAGAGAATGCAGCAAGTGCAAATACTTTTGCTTGTCTACCTTTATATTCTGAAACTCAAAAGTCTGCTCGGCCACTCGAAACCAAGTGGCCGGCTGTTGTGTCCAGAAAGGTTGCAGCTTTATGCTGGACGAGGCACCGAGCTCTAAAGGTTTGTTGTCCCTTACACTTTGAGCTGCGCCCATCTGTTCGTCGTCCAACATTTTTTGTCGATGTCAAAGTAAATTTAAGAAAGATATAAGAATAAAAAATATGAGAGTTAACGCGAGTAATAGCTTTCGAAATAAAGCAAAATAAAATTTTCTCTTTTTTTTTAAAGAAAAAAAAATAAAAAACCTAGAATAATGTAAAAGCGATATTTTTCGTTTAAGATTTGCTTCGCGAATAGATTTGTTTATCGGATTGCAGTTAGATATAAAAATATAAATAATTCGATAGTATAATAATATCGATAATATAGTAATAGTATAGTATATAACGATTTATATTTTAAATTAAAAGAAAAAAATAATAAAAATGAAAACCAAAAATATAGAATAATGATTAGATTTCAAAAATAATTTAAAGAAATAATTGATAAACGTTACGTTACGTAAATGCTACTTTAAATAGAAAAATTTTTTTTAAATAATAATTTGAAATATTTATCTTGTAAATCCTGTGATGTGATTCCAGTGATGTTAGCTTCTTGTTTAATTTTAATTTCTTGATACTGGTTTTGATTGTTAGAAGTAACCGTATTAATGATTGTTGTTATTTGTTAATATAAAGTTGATATTTCACATATACATATATGGTATTTGGGTATATATATATATAAAGTTATAATGTTTTTGATGTTGATCAATGGCTTTATGAATATATGCTGATATGATTATGATGATTGATGATTATGCTGTTGTATCATACTGTTAGATTATGTTGTTATATTACGCTGTAATATTTTGCTGTTATATTTATATATTTGTAACAATGATGATATGATGATATTGCTGTTAGTTATACTGTTTTTATGATGTACTATTTTTTTATGTTTTCGTTAAATATGGTGATTGACGCTCGCATACACGCAATACTTCCAGAGTTTCATACGTTTGTTATACCACCCAAAAATAAAAACGTTTTAGTACAACTATATTGAGGTATTATGAAGAGTTTAAATACGTACCTAATAACCTGATACAATAATGTATCAGGCTGTCCAGTTACAAGGCTTGTAAAAAAATGTAAACGGTAAAAACCGTAATCGGCGTCACCAATGATGAACTCCTTGGTTCATACACTAAAACTCGCTTATATTTTTCTTTTTAATTATACAGTTTATTAAATGATAATTCACTATTAATAAAATTAACTTCAATTAAATGCACAGTATGATTAACTAACAAAACCTTTAAATAAATGCAATGCGATAACACAAATGTATTATTAATACTTAAGAGAGCGATGTTCACGTTTTAGAATATCACGAGAAAGTGAAAAAGCTAATTTTTAGATTTATAATTTGACTTCAACAAAAACATGTAATTTTATTTAGGACGTTCAATTGACGATTTTAAATTTCGAGTAAATTAATTAAATAATTTATAGCATCAGCCGCACAGCGTCGACTAGTGGAACGAGATTAAGCTTTTATCAAAACTCAATCGGTTCGTGTCTCAAGTATATTGAATTAATGTAAAGTGATCGTTTACGTTAATTGATCGTTTACATTAATTGATCATATAAGTTTGTAGTGATTAATTATTTAGATTTAAATATATTAATCGCTACACCGCGTATTATACAATGGTATTAAACACTTTTACATCACTAACCACGATCAATTCTGAAGTGTACTGTTTGTCCAGCTGATGACAGATTTACGTAGACAGAAAAGGTCAGAATTGATCAATAAAAAAGGTGTTGTGTTTGTTAACTCGTCAAAGTTTGTTAACTCGTCAAGTTTGTTAACTCGCCAAAGATTTTTGCAGTTTGGATGGGATGTTCTTCCATATCCACCATATTCTCCAGATCTGGCACCTTCTTATTATTATTTTTTCCGGTCTCTACAAAATTTTTTGGACGGTAAAACCTTTGCTTTAAATGAGGTCAAAAATTACCTGGATCTATTTTTTGATAGTAAATTAAAACAGAAATTTTTTGAGTTTGGAATAATGAGACTACCAGAAAGATGGGAAAATGTATTGGACCAGAGTGGACAATATATAATTGAATAAAATATTTAATCACTGTAAGAAAAATTTTCATTTTCATGAAGAAAACGAATTAACTTTCCGTACAACCCATATTTACTATCAAGATAATCATTTTTTGGTTAAATACAATTTTATTAGAAGCTGCGGTAAATAGCTTTACAACGATTTGAGCTTAAACAATTTATACTTCTGTAGCAGTCAGTTTTATATAGCTATATTAGATTAAAAGAGGTTGGCTGGTAGTCTTGCTCTTCAGACTTAAGAGAAAATTAACATTTTTTTCGGCAACGCTGATAAACATCTTACTTTACCTGCCTGTTGATGACTGGTCTGGGTTTTAATAGTGACAAGGCATTTGTTTGGGCTAACACTAAGGCGGCTTCTGGACCTGAAAATTTCATCCCCACTTCCGCCCATGCAAGTTCATCCGCTTTTATGTTGCCCGGACTGCCACTATGACCCGGAACCCACCGCAATGTGATATTGTTGAGTTGCGCTATTCTACAAAGATTATTTCTACACTCATTGAAGAGTTTGGAAGTTGTATCCGGGTTTACCAATGTTTTGATAGCTGTTTTGCTATCCGAACACATGCAGATTTATTTCCCTTGCAGACGCAGACGAGTAATTGCATGCGTGCATTCATTGATAGCATACACTTCCGCTTGAAGAACTGTGCAAAATCGTCCAAGTGGAAATTTCTTGCTACTTATGACATTATTTTAATCCAGGTACACGCCAGCTCCTGCATTTTCATTCAACAGTGAGCCATCTGTATAGAAAACTTAAGTCTCGCTGGAGGACCATTCGGACTAAGATCCCTCACATTCTTCTCTAGAAGAGATGATCAGTTCAGCGGACTTCTCAAAGTTATATACTTTGGTCATGACATCACTATGATTATCTATTTTCGAACAATCTGTCCATACTCCATAGTCTATCAAGAATATGACCAAGACCGCATGTTTTCCCTCTGTTTACCCACGTTCCTGCCATATGCAGTCTGTAGACAGACCTTTTAGCCATGTACTCTAAAGATGTAAAGAAGCCAGACCCAACATGACCTCCAACGATAGTGTTGGTGTGGTGTGCATAGAGCCACAAATACCTATACATGCCGTTCTCTGTATTTTATTTAACGTAGCACGGACGTATTGTTTCTCCGTTTTTGGCCATCAAACAACACATGCAAAAACAAGTGTTGGTCTGATTATTGCTATTCATAGTATAATTTTGGGACTAAGACTCCAATACTGACCGAAGGATCGACGGCATTGACAAAAATAAATGACAGCCTTATCAATTTTTTTTGTTAAATGTGTATTAATGCCTAGAAACTTAACCTCATCTGAGTCCTGTTTGATTCGAAGGTGGTATTATCAAAAGCACTTTCTATACCTAAAAAAACACCCAAAGCGAATTCTTTGCATCAAGTGCTCTTTCAATTTTAGTCACCAAACGATGCGCAGTAGTTTCTACCGATTTGCCAATCTGGTATGCATGCTGATTGGTACTTAGTCTCGAGTGCCTTCATTCCACAAAGATTTAAAAAAAGCGCCCACCAACACCCATGTTGTTATGGGACCTAGGTCTTAAAAGGTATCTGTCACTGTGTGGTGTTGTTGTGACACATGTTGTAATTCCTACTACACAACACTTTTTATTAAAAAAAAATACGATACAAATTTTGCTTTCATGAAATTTCTTCGATTGTAAAATGTCAACCAATTATTTGTTAAAACATATAGATATGAAATAAATTTTGAACAGTATTCAATTAGAAGAATTGGGAAATGTGGCGAATGGAAGGAAGATTAATATGAAAGATTTTCCATCCGGCACAAATGCTAAAAATAAAAGAATGAAAGTATATTTATTTCCATAAGAATTATCAGAATTTCAACAGTTATAAATATATACATATATGTACTTCATTTCGATATAAATACTGTACAAACTATGGTTTTTGTTTGACCATTTACCATTTTTGTTGACATCAATTGATCTCGGTCCAGGATGTTTTACGATTATATTTCGATTATCGATTATAAACGGTTATAAATAATCATTTTTTATATAAATTACTTAAAATAAAAATCTAAAAAAGTGAAGTAAAATAGCTAATATTACAATAGCTTTTACAAAATACGAAAAATATATTTTTCAACTCAAATAACGGTGCTGATATTATTTCAAGCGAGATTTTCAAAGTTCACATTTTTTGTTCTGTTTACGAAGTAAGTAAAAATCCAGAAACTTGCAGTTGCTGCAAATTTAAGAAAAAACACTGCAAATTGAAATGAAATACACTTTCGCTACACTCGCTACACTATAGGTTGCGAAGAAAATTTCAGTGGACTTCGCCGAATCGATTTTCTGGAGGACACCATGAACCATATGAAATTAAGCTCATTCAAATGGTCTTTAAATAGGATTGGTAGCCTTTCTTGAAGGATTTTAGGTTGAAAGAGATGAGTTTTTAGAAGTTTTAAACCTTAAGTGGCTCCTTAAAGTGGGAGTGGTAATGTTAATTGTACAACAAAAAATAATATAAATAGGAATCGAGCGCAAGTCCTAAAAGTTAAATCCATCTGGTCTGGAACAAAACACGATAAAGTCTTACACCATTAAAGAATGTCCACAAAGTGCCATATCTTAGTCGCAATAGAGAAGTGCTAATCCGATAACAAAGCAATAATATTTATCATGATGTCAGCGAAGGGACTTTAGATCCAAACCAAATCGCCAAAAATGCAACAACTAGCAAGACAACAATTTCAATATGTCGTAGCAGTGATGGAAGCAATGCTGATCCGACCTTTTTTATTTATTTGTAAAGAAAGATGTATTCGAAATTCCAATTTCAATTCAAAAAGAGTATTTAAAACCAACTGGAAAAACTTATTCATCTTAATGTTACAATCATTTTACTCATAACGGCCGCTAATCAGTAAATTTGTAGTGGAGACTACCACTAAAACGGGCTCGGTCCCTGGAACTCGAACAGCTTGAAGAAGAGTGAATGAACAGCCTCTATCCATAAAAGGATCCTTCTGAACGTGATTAGCAATCGATGTGTTGTCGGTATTATGGAAGGACTATAAACTGTATACAATTTAGCATTGCGAAACAAACACATTTTTTGTAGCTAGCGAAAATTGCAGCAGCAGTGCAAACTTAAGGTTAAATTAAATAAACGATTTATTGTTACCACATTTAAAAATTTTAAGGTAAACTTCACACGAAAATCTCAATAAGTTTCCAATGCCCAACTTTATTCAAGTATTCACATCTATTGTTTTAATTTGATTATACTTTTATATAATTAGCGATTGCTTTCTTTTTCTGTAATCGTATTAAGACAGACCTCTTCCATTAATGAAATACATACGATCAATGTAATTTGGTATAGTAAATTCTTTTCGATTGTTCCGAACTAACGAATTATTGAATTTTGTATTCTTTTCTTCAAAAAATAATTACATATTTCGATAATTCGGTGTTGGAACTGTACCGAAATTTGCTCGGTACAGTTGAGATGAGTAGCTACTTTGTTTTTCTACTCTTACTACTTTTTTTTACTTACAAAGCGTCGTTATTAAAATTTAATAAAGTTAAAATTTCTGACCAATCCCTTTGACCTACACAAATGACACTAACACATAGTATATGTATGAATCCATTATCCATACAATGTCAAAACAAAACATAAAATCTGAAAAAAAAATCCAAGTCAGGCTACCTACTACCTAGTGGTAATTATTGAATAACAAAAAATGAACAATCAATAAACAACGAGAAAAGAAATGATAAAAAGGTTGTAAATACAATTTAAGTGTCTGTAGATGATAGTGAAAGTGATTGAATTTCTTAATTTAGTAAGGTGAAGATTAACAGGTTGCTGTATTATATAACTGTGTGATTAAGATATAGCTTCAGCGCTTCATATATTATTTTGACCTGCTAAGTACTTTATTCACTATTAGCGATCTATTAGGTCCTTTCTCAATATTTTATACTACAATTAATTCAGTTCTCAGTTATTTCGTTCACAGACTGTTGTTGTTGGTTATTAATATTTTTTATTAAAAGTTATGAATGGATTTTTTCCTAGATTCTCGTAATTTAGAATCTACACACCTGTTTAATGTTTAGGTATTTTAAAATGTAAGCATTTCATTTTACTTATACTGAATACTTATCATTTATTTTATGTATCTCGATATAAAGCAACCTGAATGTGTTGATTTCATTATCTGCAACTAGTGATGTAAAAGTGTTTAATACCATTGTATAATACGCGGTATTATACGTAAAATACCGTATTGTCCAAAACGTTGTAAAATACCAGGTATTTTATTATACAAATATTTTGTATTCTGATGGCGGGCGAAGTAGTAAATAGCCTTTTTACTAAAATTTGCGTGGATTTTCAAAATATTTTATAGCTGTGAAAATATGTCTACTGCTACACTACACCTATAATTGTTATAAACGACGCCGAGGAAATGAATTATTTTTACTCCTTGTTAGTGTGCGTTTCTAAATAATTTTTAAATATCTGTTGTACCAAAATTGTTCTAATTTCAACAGAACACAAATATCAACAATCGATAGTTGCTGAGAAGCCGCCGTTACAGTGAATTTTTTAATGGCGCAAATCAAAATTTATCAACCAGCACACAAATCTCAAAACACTCATTATGAAACCGATAGTTGTTGTATTTATTGTATAACTTGATGGAATAGAGTTTGTGGCTCTTCGGAATGTAGCCTCTGCTATTTTGCATTTTTCTGCATCTTTCACTGTAACAGAAACATCAATTTCAATATGCAGCCCAAAACATACCAAAAGTAATTGTCTTACAAATCAACGAGACGGAAAACTCGTTTGTGTCAAAAGTCAAACATAATTAAGACCTTTAACAGTTTATCCATGGGAAATGGTAAAGATCCAATTTGAATAAAAAACATAAATACACTAGCTGGCAGCGAATGAAGGTGAAATAATTTGAAACCAAGCATCAGGATAGTTTTGCTGATCAGTCCATTCATCCACATGCATTAGAGTCAGATGGTTAAATGATCTTATTAGCATTTGTTTAAGGAATATACAATACTTTGATTAAAAAAACGATAAGATATCTAAATTCAATTATATGTAATTCAAAATTATGATGGAAGTCATTTTTTGTTGTTATTCCATTCACATGTTATCTCTGCTATTATACTTCTGTACAGAACATGCGGTATTTTATTTTGTATAATACAATGTATAATACGCTGTATTATACAAAAAAAATAAAATACCGTATTTTAACATCTCTATCTGCAACGCATATTTGTACTAAATAAAACTTTATACTTTCATATAAGATAAAATAAGTCACTAAAAATCTATATGAACGAATCCGTTACCATACCAAAAAAAAATAAAAACAAAGACAATTATTCAATTAACTCACCAAACTCATCCTCCTCCACAGAATCCATTTCATCTGAACTGTATACCATTTTAATAACACTATTCTATACTATAACATTTAAAACTATTAGATCATCAACTAATTTAAATTAAATAGAAACTAAACCACCATTTAAGTTATTCACGATTTAACACATGAAAAGCTTTTTGAAAAAAAAAATCGATTAAACAATTTTTTCTATATTATTGTTGTTGTAGTACAATCATAAATATTGATCAAACAATTAGTGTTCGTATGTTTTTAAGATAATTAAAAAATACCTATTATATTATAATTTAATTAATTAGATTAGTGAGGACACAATTTATTGGAGAATTTATTTTAACTGTCAATTTTATTTATTAAATATTTTTGCCGATTTTAATTTAAACATTTTCAGTATTTTCTGATATTATTTTTCTAAAACATTACTTAAAATCAAAATATTTTCTAAAAGTTTGCACGATCTATATGAAAGTTTAAACATACCTGAAACTTTATTCATTATTTTGTTTTTTCTCATATATTTTCATTCGGGTTTTTTGATTAAATTGTTGTGCTAACACACAATATCACTATGGTAACATGTACATGTAAACGTAGAGAGAAAAATAAACTTTAATAATATATATAAAAATTCTTTATAAAGGACACCCACATGTTTTTAGTTTTATTACTATCATTCATAAGAATTATAAATTAATGCTCAGATTTCATAGTTCGTTTTATAACCGATTTTGGATTTGATTTGTTTATCAGATAAAAATTCTTATCAATTTACATTCTTATTTACCGACTACGATAATTAAACCAAAATAATCGAAAGTAGATAAGTTTGTCTTCATTGTCAACTGCAGTGACACCTATTATAGAATAGAAACTGTTCTTTGACATACATATTTTGTTTTAAACATCCGAATAAAAATGTTGAAAATTATTTCTATATTAAACGTAAATATGTTATCAAATTTGGTATGTAATTTAGCTAAATTATATTTTTATTACAGGTGAAAAAATGTTTAACAAATTCAAGAAAGAACTATAGTCTAACAACACCAAATATAGAAACAAAGATAGAACTTACAAAAGTAACACAGAAAAAAGGAATTCGCGAAATTCAATTAAATGATCCTAAGACCCGGTAATTTTTATCACCTAAAATAGATTTTTTTCAAATTTTTATATGCTTCCTATGATTTGTAGAAATTCATTGTCATTAAAAATGATGGAAACTTTGATAAATGATATTAAAAAAGACAAAGAAAACCCCGAACTACGTTGTATTGTTTTGAGTTCGGTGGGTAACGTATTTTCGGCTGGTCATAATTTAAAAGAATTAATACCTGAAAAGGGATCTGAAAATCATCATTTTATATTTACGAAGTGTACTGAATTAATGATGTCAATCATTAAATCACCGGTTCCTGTTATAGCAAAAGTTGATGGCATTGCGGCTGCAGCTGGATGTCAGTTGATTGCAACATGTGATATGGTTGTGTGTTCAGATAAAAGCGCATTTTCGACGCCTGGGTAAGGGGGTATTTTATGTTGCCATGTATGGTTCTACTGCTAGCTTTAACACAAAAGCCCTTATATATACCACTTTAAATACTAACTTGACTTAATCAAATAATTATTAATGAATTTGCTTTCGAAAACAAGTCACACAAGCTAAAAAACATGTGACAGCTATCCACATTGTCTAATGTCTGCTGGTTAACTTTTACTTAAAATTAACATTATATATTCTAAATATTCCTTCAGTATTCATTTCATAGAATTATAAGACTGTTTCGCTTTTTATTTAAATCAATATGCTTTTTTTCTTCTAAGTGCTCATTTTGGTATATTTTGTTCAACACCTGGAATAGCTCTAGCACGTACAATAAATCGAATGAAAGCAACACAAATGCTTTTTACTGGTCAACCGATAACAGCCAATGATGCCCTTATTGCTGGTTTAGTTAGTTCAGTTGTATCTAAAGAGCAACTAGATAGCAAAGTTGATCAAATATGTCATCATATATGTACACAAAGTCGACATGTGATTGAATTAGGAAAACAATTTTTTTATCAACAAATTTCGATGGATATCAAAACAGCATATGAATACGGGAGTGATGTAATGACCCAAAATTTAACATTAGATGATGGGATTGAAGGCATTCGAAGTTTTATTGAAAAAAGAAAACCAAAATGGACGTAAAACGTTTATGTGATCATGCGTTTGTATGTAAAAATAAATATTTTCTTTATTTCTATTCAATCCTATAGATGTATTTTTAATAAACTGAAATAAAGTGGTTTGGGAGAGAAACATTATAACATAATAATAAAAAATTTATCGAAAATGAATTGATTATCGATTGGCTTGGATTGAAATAATTTTCACTCTCAAATCGCAATATTATAAAATTGAAGTGATAATTTATAATTTGGTCTCAGAAGCATAGTTTTTAATTTTTTTACATAGCGGTGCATATTGTTTTACAGATAACTCTCGATGAATAAGAATAATGTAAGTTCTCGCGTTCAATTTCAAGTTGGGGCAGTGTTGTTCAAGAAAATTTGATAAAAACACCTTGACTTTCGGTTTAATTGGCAAGTCCGTCAATATGATTTATAATCGGAGAAGTAGTCTATTGACTGATCACCCGTATAAATTTTCAGTTGTAATTTCCCAAGCGGTATAATTCGAAATAATTTTTTGCCAAAAATTTCGAAAGCAAGTATATTGATAAAAGCACGGACATCTGCATTGATAACGTCCTTATTCCCACGGTCAAAAATCCGAGACTGTTGGGGGTCACATTCGACCCACTACTTAAATTCAATGCACATGCTCAACAGGTGAACGCAAGATTGAAAAATAGAAACAATGCTCTGAAAGCACTGGCTGGCAGTTAATAGGGAAAAGATAAACAATTATAACAACATACAAAGCAATAGGAAGACCTATTTTGAATTATGCTGGACCCATATGGGCACCTCAAGTCGCTGACACCCACTGGAATAAGCTACAAGTAACACAAAACGCAGTGTTGCGAACAGCAACCGGATGTCATTTGATGGCTCACCGAGATCACCTGCACCAAGAATGTAACATATTGCCGGTCCGTCAACACAATGAAATGCTCACCAAACAATATCTATGAGCCTGTCACAAAGAGGAACATCCCTGCAATGACACCCTATCCACAACCATACCACCCAGAGACATAAGGCGTACTGCGAAATGCTTCTTAAGTGATGTCAGAGGCAGCGAAATAACGGATAACATTGACGAGCTTGCATATAAAACGGGCTTAAAAACACTACACACGAGGGTTGTTGAGGACACATTAAAGAACTACGCTCCAAATAGAGTCCTCCAGAGTAAGCCGCAACAGGTCGCTGCGGAAGAGGCCAAACTACCGCGCAGACCAGATCTACTCTAGCAGTTAAGATCCGGTTGGTCACGCATCTTAAATAATTACATGAGCCGAATTGACCACAACATTGTTGACAAGTGTCCCATATGTGATGGCACGCCACATGATGCAGACCACATATTTAATTGTCCAGGAAAACTAATCAACTTGACGAAGGAAGATTTGTGGTACCGCCCAAGAGCAGTAGCAGAGTTCCTGAATCTGGACATGGAGCCGGAGGAGTAGCACCGCACCGTCGCTGCAACAACAACAACAAAATAAAGGCACGAGGCCATAGGCCGAGGGCTTTTATAGATACCACTTGCTTGAGGAATATTAAAAAAAATTATGAGAATTTATTAACGATCGAGGGGAATTCCTTTAGAAAATTTTTTGCCATTTTTCATTTCTTTATATATTTTTTATGAATTATACGTTGGCCTACTGTGATATCAGTTAATTATTTCAAAATTAGGCTAAAAAAGGTTTTTCAAATTTTTTTATAATTCAAATGTTATTGGTGAAATTGAATGATATCACTACATTTTAGAGAATTTCATTGGGTTAAATTAAAATAAAACTAAGGCAAAAAAATTGCAGTTGTAATTTCCCAAGGGCGGTGATAATTCGGAATAAAATTTTGCCAAAAATTTCGAAAGCAAGTATATTCTTAAAGCACTACAGGCCGTAGGCCGAGAGCTACTATCAATACCACTTGCTTGAGGAACTCTCCAAAAAATTATGAGAATTTATCAACGAACGAGGGGAATCCGTTTAGAAAATTTTTTTGCCATTTTTCATTTCTTTATATATTTTTTATGAATTTACGTTGGCCTATTGCGATATCAGTTAATTATTTCAAAAAATATTTGATAATTTTTAATATCCCAGTAGGCCGGACGTATAACTATTTGTTATTATAATTTAAATGTTATTGGTGAAATTGAATGTCATTACATTTTAGAGAATTTCATTGGGTTAAATTAAAATAAAACTAAGGCAAAAAAGTTTCATTTCAATTCATTAAATATAAGTCCTTATGTCCGGTAATCAAAAAATGAATTTAATACATGTAATATGTAATATGTATATCATATATATAATAATGAAACAGCGTAGCCATATCTTAGAAAAGGAGCAAATGCGGAAAGGAAAGAAGAGAATATAAAAAAATTAAACGATTAAAAAAAATAAACGAAACAACAAACGAAATTTAAATTTTAAATTCAGTTTCAGTTTATGCTTTGTGCCTGAGCTAGACGTTGGAAATAGGGTTTTTTTTTAATTGGTTTAATGTTATTAATTTACGAAAAAATATTTTGTGCAAAAGCACAGGGGTACCCTAGTGTATTAAATTTACATAAATTGAGTTAATATATACCTACGAGAGAGTATTGTAAACAGAGACCACAAAGATAATAAATAAATTTAATTGTTTATAACCGTGTTTTTTACTATATATCGCGCTACGTTGGAAGAATACCAGCACAACTAAAAAATTATGAATATTGACTTTTCTGCATAAAATGATCGCAATATCGTCAAATGTTTATGTGGTAAAGTGTCACAATTTAACCTCGCTCGTTTTTTCAGGACTTCATAATTAAGTTACAATTTAATTGGACTTTTTGATTTTCATTTTCTCAAAATTTCTATTTTGAGTTGTGTCGGTATTCTTCCAACGTAGCGATATGGAACTTTAAGGCCCGCTATACACCTGAGATAAATTATGCGAAATATGCGAACTATGTTTTTAAAAAATAATGTATATAACGTAATTATAGAAAAAAACATTACGGAAACAAAACATTTAAAAAAGAAAAGAAAAACGGAAACATTACATTTTTTAAAAAGCTTTATTCGCATTAAAACATTACTTTTTTAAAAACATAGTTCGCATAGTTTAGCTCAGGTGTATAGCCCGCCTAATCATTGAGAGAGACAATGGTTACTTGATTGAGGAATTTGACATTACCTGGTTTATCTGCAACCCTATTTTAGTTTTGTTCCTGCAAATTTAAAAAAAATGTTTACATATTAGGTGCGTTCGATTTGACTGAAACAACTGAAAAAACAACAACAATTGCATTTAATTTTTCAGTTGCTTCAGTTGTTTCAGTCAAATCGAACACGGCTATTATCCTTTAGTTTGTTTTTTTCCATCTTATCATGAAAGCTTAGCTTATGTCATATTTTATTTTATGTATGACAAGATTTATTTTTCTTTTATTCATTCTTAAAAAAAACAAAACCAACATTTTTTTGTTCTAAAAATATATTTTGCAACTTAAAGTATATATTTAATGTGTAGCATAGGTATTAATATATTTCATGTGATTATAAAAATATGTATATAGTAGTATAGTGTTAGTAGTAAATCCAAAATCATTTATATACGTGTTTCTGGTCGGGTTGCAAGATATTTTTTAACATTTGCATTAGAAACAACATTTTCCTTAACTTTTTGAAGATTTGGAGAGTTGGCAAGTAAGTCAAATGTAGCCATTCCATTCATATAATCCAAAAGCCCAATGAAATATAAATCTGCCCATGTCAACTAAAAATTACAAAAAAAAATATAATCAACTGTAAAATAAACACAATAAAACGATGGATCTACTTACTCTTCCAAGAGCTAAATGACCATTATTTTGTTTTGCAATTTCTTCTAATTTTTTCAAATAGAAGGGAACAATATCTTTTTTTAATGCTTCAGCTTTAGTGGCTTTGATATCAGCATTAGCTTCGTAATGGACAGCACCAATTTCTAAACAATCAAAAGATATTCGTAGTCAAAATAGTTTTATATAGTTTAGAATTAGAAATCGTGTTGAAACGAAACAAGACGTACGGTTGGAGGATTTGAAAAATAAAATAATAAAAAATTCATTCTCTATTCATTCTCATGATAATATGATACTAGTTAATTTAATTTACGTCTGAAGATTTCAGTCAAGTGTCTAAATTTTATGTTAGTGGGAACTAAACTTCGATATTATGAGCGCTTGCCTACAGTGTTTAAAGTTAAATCCAAAACGTTCTATCCGTCAAAGCTAAACCGTTATAAAATATTCAACCGCAACAAACCAATCGAACTTTAAACGCATCAACGTAACTCAATTCTAAACTAACTATTTCTAGATATTAAACTGAGATAAGGTTAAAATAATTAAATAAACCACGATAAGCATTACAAACACCTCCAACGAAGTTAAAGGAAAAAAATTAAATTAATATAACAAGATAATATAAAAAACGTAAAGTTGGAGTATATCTTGATAAACAGTTTGTTAAAATGATAATAATTGTAGGGTTATGTGTACTCACTTTGGCGAAAATCATTTACTGTATCAGCAACTTGATCAATTTCTAAATTTTCCAAATCATCTTTGCCAGTAACATTAAAAGTTTGTCCCAAGTAACGGCACAACGGAACACTTTGATGATATTGTTTTCCATCAATTTCTAGTACTGGAACCTGTCCCATTGGGAAACCTTCAAACACATAATTGTAAATTAGATATACGCATATTAATTATATTTCGTTATGAATTTCTTACTTGATTTGAGTTGTGGCCACTTTTCATCATCAATGCGGTGATCTTCAAACGGAACACCACCGTAAGCCAACATAAAACGAACCGGTTCTCCAAGACCAGTGATGTTGAAATACGAGACTTTATAAGTAGGCATATTGATGTTATCTGTTTTGAAATTTACAATTAACAAAATTGCAACTATGTACTTATGCATTAGTATCAAAATTAAGTAACTAAATAAATATTTAATTGAAAATGTTTGTTTTTCTGATAGGAGTGTATAAATACAATCCTTAGTGTTTTTCCACTTCATTAATATCCATACTCAATACAACTTCGAAGTTTTAAGTATGTGTTGTTTGAAAGATTCGAAGTAAATTTATATAACTGAGTCCAATTATTCTTTTTCCGTACAACAACACGCGTTCTGAGGTGTCGACTGACGCGAATCTTGTTTTTTTTTTTAAAGTTTGTATAACTAAACAATAAATACTATCATCTGATATCAAATATGACATGGACCAATATCATGATTATTACAGTAACTGAACATGAAAATAGACCAATACCTCTGAATTCTTTGAACGATCGAAACCATCGATTTTCATGAAAATTGGGAATTAAACTCATCTTACTCTTAACTTCAAAGGTGACATAAGCCCGACTTGCGCTTTTTACGCTTAAGGGGTGAAAACCACCCCTACGTGAAATACAGAAAAAAATGTAGGATTACTCATTTTTTGAATTCCCTTCTTATTTAGTTATGTAGAATAAATCTTCTTTTATGTTTCCGAACATAGTTTATTATGTATTCCAACTTTTCACCTCTTAAAACCACCTCTATGATAATATTCTAAAAACATTATTATGAGAAAAGAACATTTGTTTTAAAGCTATAGCGTTTCACGGGTTGGTTAACCGAAACCTAAAACGGAAGGTTTTGATAAAAATAAACCGTAACCGAAAACAGATTTACTAAACCGGGGTTTTGCGGTTTTGAAAATTTCTTCGTAAAACAAAAAAATTACTTTTATTAATATTTTAATTAATACTGCCAATAACGGCAAAAGACTTTTCTTTTTTGGAAGATATCGGGGATGAAACAGTTTTAGAAAGAAAAAATAATACAATAGTAGAGATTTTAGATAACGTGCATGCTAATGCAAATGATTTACAATCTGAAATAATATTTTAAATCAAAACGTGCGCACAGAAGTTGGTAATGAAGGTAGTTTGAATTTGGATGTGAGACATCGATGCAATTCAATGTACCCAATGCTACAAAAATTTGTTACGCTTACGTAAAAACCAATAGAGGGCTTTGAGACATTTGAACACATCTGCTTACTGGAATAAATTTCAAATTAATTGAGGATTTATGTGATTGGCGCTTTGAAAAGAATTGTTATTATTTAAAAAAACTATACTAAAAAACTATCTATAAAACTATGTAGTCAAAGAACTATAATTTTGCAGTAGCTGTGTGATGCAATACTAATGATTCGCCCACCATCATCCGAACCAAAGCGGGTATTTTCCGTTGTATCCAATTTTAGTCGAAAAGTTAGAACTCGGTTAAGTTCATATTCGTTAAATAGTTTAGTATATTTATAATTCCACCGTTTTGATAATAATAACTCGTAAATACGGTTTAAATTTTTCAAAGGTAGTGTTATTATGGACCTTTCGTACAAAATAATATTAATAATATTGCTACGGGATAGCGTTTATCCCCACAGAATCCTAAATTTGGGAATCTCTTATTATCTGAAAAAAATCTAGCCTATCATTCCAAAGGGGAACGAGGAATAAATAAAAAAAATTAATATATTTACTGTAAGTACCTTAACTTATAACTGTTGATTGAAGATTTGGTCTATGTGTTCCAATTCCCTTGACTAATCAACCAACTGTATTGGATGAACTAATTTGTGAACATCAGTTGCTGCTGCTGAATTACACCTTCGTTGTTCGAAATGCCCAATTGAACATTGCCTTTAATCCTTTAACTTTCCACTTCATATTTTGCTTTAAAATCCATACGGTTTCTACAACCGGAAAATCCACCATACACTCGACTGTTTCTAACTGTGGTAATATGCTTCGATCACTGTTATCCTTACTACTCATACTTTCGATAACATCATTGGATACTTTATTTTTCATATACTGCCACTTTTATAAAGCAATCTTTTTCCTTGATGATAAATTAAGTATAAACTTAATGAAAACAGAATGAAATACTTTAAAAAAAATATATATATATTTCATCCAAATCACACTCTAATGAAAACAAAGTTAACCTTTTTTCTGTATAAATTAAAACAATTTCTTTTTAAACTCAAAATAAAATGGAATTAGTATTTTTCTTTAATACGTTTTATTGAGTGTTTAATAACAATCTCAATTCAACATTTTGGTTGAAGACCCAAAAACAGAAAGACAATATTTTCAAACCAAAATGTGTTTTTGTTAATTCTTTTTTGACATCTTATCATGTCAAAATAGCTCGGGTAATACTAAAAAAAATTCAATAAAGATTAATAACGACATCTGTTTGTTAGAATTGGAAATAAAAATTTAGTACGTTCGTTGCTTATTATGGTACAATTGAAATTTAACTAGCAGTTGAGTATTAGAAAATTTTAAATTATTGTTAATGTGAAAAATGAATGGAAACTAATGAAATACATTTTTATTGAATTGAAAACAAAGAGGAATTTGGTTTTATTATTGTTTTGCGATTATTGCGATCGTTACAACATGAATTCAAGGTAAAAACCAAGATTTTTACTCTTGAAATCACAAAAACGTCGCCATCCCCTCTACGTCAGAAACCACCAAAGCACTATTAAACTTAAACTAATAATAGAAATTCTAATAACTATTTCTATATTTATCCTATTTTTTTAAATTAATCGCAATAAAAAAAAAATAATTTTAAAAATGGTGGTAACTAAAATGGACTCATACGAGATATGTAGACGTACGTCAGCAGACCAATATGATGATAAATGTGGAGGTAATGATTTGGATCCGCCTCACTCTATAGTGTGAATAATACCCAAATCAATACCTCGAAATTGTAACTCACATTAAACCAATGACGAATATGGGGATCGCGTATGAGTGCATTACTAGTAAAAAAAAATTATAATAACTATAGTAATCCTAAATTAAACACCTATTTAAATTCTAAAAACCGAAAATTAAATCTATAACTATAATAACTAATAACTAAGAATAGATGTTTAATTTATGAGAACTAATAATTCTAACAACTAAATTTAATTTTATAAAAAAAATATATTGAAAAACTTAGGCTTGGTGTATAGAAAACAGACGCTAGAGATTTCGATGGTAAAACCCGCAAAATCATGAACTCGCAATCACCAACAATAGTAAAACCAATTAACAAAAAAAAATGTAGTTAGTGCGCTGTAAATGAAAAAAAAATAATGAAAAACGAAAAAAACAACGAACGCCCCAAAAAAACTTTGCAAAAACAAACTTGTAAAGGAACAAAAAGGAAAGACCACCGTCGTAGCTAATCTTTGTTGAATCTTTTACAGAAATTCCTAAAATATTATACATGTAGAGATATGATTTATTTATTTAATTTCAGATCTACTGAAATAATTATATATACCTAAAACTAGTTATTGACGATAGCACCCCTAAAATATATTTATTTATTTTAAAAAAAAATTGAAAAATAAAAAATATTCAAAAAGGATGTTTATTTATTGGATGCAACGCCCTAGCTCAAAATATTGATTTATTTTTTAAAAAAAATAAAAAATATTTATTTATTTCTTGACGTATTGCTTAATTAATAAAAAATTTATTTTATTTAATTACCTAAAATTATTTAAATTTAAAAAAATTATTTAGTTACCTAAAATTTAATTTACGAAAATTTATTTTATTTAATAAAAATTATTTATTTAATTTTTTGAAAAATTGTTTGATTTATTTTATTTTTATTTAATATAATAAGAGATTCCCAAAATCTAGATTCGTCTGGAGACACATAAAAGTAAGTATGGCTACAATATCCATTTTATTTAGTATTTGAATTATCGCGTTCGCGAGCCCACTCCAACAATGCATGTGAGAACCGACTAGAAAAGCCCCTAACGACCAGATTCTACAGAACAGCATCTCCCCAACCTAACAAAAACAATCGCAACTGTCACGATTAGACTCTAGGCCCATTTCTACTGACCCAGCTGCGGTTGTTCTACCTAAAAATAAATTACCATTAAACTAATGCCATAGTCGAAGAACGCTCCCGAACACCAGACTTCAAATCCTAAACTTAATGAAAACTGTCTATTGCAAGCTAAATGTAAGAGTGGAAAAATGTTGAAGTTGTGTGAGGTGAAGCCTCGATCCTGATAAAAAAAAATGATTGGTTCTCCTCTTCATTTCGTTAAAGAAGCTTCTGTGCAGGGAATGGTAGTACTGGTTTGTACCTAAGTACAGACCAGCAGTAGTCACTCCCTTATCACCAGAAAACTCCTTCTGAAATGAAGAGAAGAAACCAATGAACTTCGATCGCATGTCCATAATGGACAGAGGCGATCTAAGAACATAATTATGTTAAGGAGATAAGCCCCATGGATCCTTTGTTAGAGGTACCGCTGAGAGAAATTATCAATTACACACTTGTAATCATTACACAACAATAAAAAAATTAACACCCCAAAAAAAAATCAATTAATTCTAACAAACGCTCAACTGTAGTGGAATGTACAATATTTTCATCGCGAAATTAAAAATAGTTCGAATCTACCACAACCAAAACAGGATTTTCACCGATTATAACCATTAGTGGTAAAGAAATTAAAATCATGTATTTGTTTCACGCAGGCCAAAATGCACCGTTAAAACGAGCATCAGATTCCAGATCTAATTTATTAATGTATAAATATTTAAATATGATCTACTATCCAATTCCTATCAATGTATAATATTTGCCAAAGCTACTCACAAAAAGTTCAAATGGCTAAATCGTTTCATCGGTTTGGTTTCTTAATTTCATCTCGTTGGTGCTATTGTAACATAACACTCCACACAAACCACTACATCCGCTTCCTATATACCAAAAATATGTACAAATATGTACAATTATACAACAATTAACCTACTATATACACTATGTACAATGACAGTATAAAAAAACAGTCTCCGAAAAAAATTACTGCCCCAAAACGGTTTTTTTCCAAATTCAGAACAAAATACATTTCTACACTATTGTAAAAACCAAATTAAATGTTAGAATTAGAATTTAATCTTTAGAATATTATATTTAATTAGAGAAAAACAAATAATGGTATTTTTAACACTGGCTCTACCAAGAACTCAAAGACCAAAAGGTTAATGCGAAAGCAGAATACAATTTCCTTTCAAATTCTAATAAGTCTTAGAATTGCTTATTATTTGTCTTCTTCAAGTAAATATTTATATATCCCAAAATTAAATGTACCTGTGCAGCATTTAATAGTCATTTGAATTCGTTATTGCAACTACCGCTGAATTCAATTCTCAAAAATTCCTTTTAAATTTATCAAATTGTGAAATTCTTAAAAATTATTAAAAAAAATGAAAAAATTCTATATATATTTAATATATATGTAAAAGAAAAATATACATATAAAAAAACCCAACTGGTTCTTATCCAAACAAGTTCGAAGTCAACCAAACCGGTTGACACCGCCCAAATACATGAAAAAAAATGAAAAAAAATATTTTTCGCGCCGAAAATAGCTCTAAATAACACAACAAATTCGTACCTAACGGTAACAAAACTCCACCGTAATCACGGTGTTATATTACCAAAATATTCCCCCGGTCCGTTTTTGGTTCGGCGACAGATTGTTAGTATGGACCTTTCGTACAAAATAATATTAATAATATTGCTACGGGATAGCGTTTATCCCCACAGAATCCTAAATTTGGGAATCTCTTATTATCTGAAAAAAAATCTAGCCTATCATTCCAAAGGGGAACGAGGAATAAATAAAAAAAAATTTAATATATTTACTGTAAGTACCTTAACTTATAACTGTTGATTGAAGATTTGGTCTATGTGTTCCAATTCCCTTGACTAATCAACCAACTGTATTGGATGAACTAATTTGTGAACATCAGTTGCTGCTGCTGAATTACACCTTCGTTGTTCGAAATGCCCAATTGAACATTGCCTTTAATCCTTTAACTTTCCACTTCATATTTTGCTTTAAAATCCATACGGTTTCTACAACCGGAAAATCCACCATACACTCGACTGTTTCTAACTGTGGTAATATGCTTCGATCACTGTTATCCTTACTACTCATACTTTCGATAACATCATTGGATACTTTATTTTTCATATACTGCCACTTTTATAAAGCAATCTTTTTCCTTGATGATAAATTAAGTATAAACTTAATGAAAACAGAATGAAATACTTTAAAAAAAATATATATATATTTCATCCAAATCACACTCTAATGAAAACAAAGTTAACCTTTTTTCTGTATAAATTAAAACAATTTCTTTTTAAACTCAAAATAAAATGGAATTAGTATTTTTCTTTAATACGTTTTATTGAGTGTTTAATAACAATCTCAATTCAACATTTTGGTTGAAGACCCAAAAACAGAAAGACAATATTTTCAAACCAAAATGTGTTTTTGTTAATTCTTTTTTGACATCTTATCATGTCAAAATAGCTCGGGTAATACTAAAAAAAAATTCAATAAAGATTAATAACGACATCTGTTTGTTAGAATTGGAAATAAAAATTTAGTACGTTCGTTGCTTATTATGGTACAATTGAAATTTAACTAGCAGTTGAGTATTAGAAAATTTTAAATTATTGTTAATGTGAAAAATGAATGGAAACTAATGAAATACATTTTTATTGAATTGAAAACAAAGAGGAATTTGGTTTTATTATTGTTTTGCGATTATTGCGATCGTTACAGTAGTTTACAATAATATATTTAATACTATATTTCCTTGGCTTATGGCACCATGGCAATGAAGTAAAGCTGAACTCTACGAAATAACAAGGAATTTTATTTACAAAAATGTATGAACTTAAATCTTTATTTATTTTAAAACTGAAAGTTTTAATTTGAAATATTTATTGAATTTTTTTTCTTTTTTAATTTTAATAATTTATTTTGAAATAAACTAAATTTGAACTCAAAAATAAAAACAGAAAACCGCGGTTTTCTAAAACACGTTTTTTTAGAAAATTTAATCATCAGAGCTCCAATCACTATCATTTTTTTTTCGACGGGCCAATTGGAGGAAAATTCTGACAGTTGTCACCGCAGCATATCCCACATGTTGAGTTACAAATAATCCGAGTCTTCGGCAACCACAAGAGGCACTGCATCCTTTTTTACAGTTACAAAATATTATTTTCAGTAACTTCTGGTGCACATCACATACTTCCTGCTTTGATTTCGAAAATATGCTGACTATTTCAAACAGATTTGTGCACTATTTCAAATAGATTTGTGAATGTATACACAAACACTGACACACACTCACACACACGATGTTGAAAAAACCAGTGTTTTTGCACCAAAAAATGGAAGTGGTTTTTGTGACATCTCTCAATTTAAGTTACAACGTCCATTAAAAAACCAATAGGTACTTTCAAAAGTCATATGGTATTCATTCCAACTTGTTCAAACCTTTCATTTTTAAATGGCTACGGGTTGAGCGGCTCGGGTTGGGTGGTCGGAGCACTATAACGCAAACTTGAAACAGTTACATCCTCCGTATTTTTTATCACACAGAAAACAAAATATAATCAAATTTTTTGCTAATAAAAAAAAACATTTTCGTGCTGAATTTTTGTCACGTATTTTATTTAGTTTTAGAGTTATTTTGAAGAGAAGCTACGTTTTTAAGAAATTTGAAATATATACATTTTTCATTATCATCATACTTTTTTCAAAAACTACACTGAAAAAAACATGTCCTATTTCCAATCGAAATGCAAATGTCTCAACTTCACCGTGCGGTCACATAAGGCGAATCAAACTACGAAATTGCTTCAACAACTCTACAATTATAAATCGATGAAGTTGAGCCAATCACACGAAACATTTATGTGAAAATAAAATATAGTTTAATTAATCTCAAATACTTAAACTTTAAAATGAAAAATTCATGATATAAGGCTAAAGAAAATTTTTTTCAGGGAAATAGTTATTATCTTTATTCAACTACTGTTATATTGGATATAACACTTTATATTTTAAATAAACCTCATTATGTTGTTAGGAAAATGTTATCGTGTAGTTGTCCCAATCACAGTGAAATTGTTTGCAAATAATTTTTCTTTGCATGAATAATCAACTGCCAACTTCGAGATGAGGTTGTCATGAACCTCAATTTTTTTTTCAGTGTACGTATTCTAATGCAGCTAAACTTCTGGATCTCGTGATGAACATGAATAATATGGATTTTGTTTGGAATAGCTGAGATTTTAACGCTGATTTTTTTTTAATTCGAGTGGCTCACCGTTTTTGCATCGTAGCTCGCTTAGGTTTGGACACGAATTAAACTAGTACTTATTTAAAGGTATTGTTAAGCATTATAAAAATATTTTAGAAGATTTCTCCGAAAAATGCAACAGTTTCCATTTTTTAACGTTGAATACTTCAAACCAAGTTGTTAAAAAAATATAATTCTTTTCAATGAGCTATAACTTCTTTCGTTTTGGACTTACAAAACTCATACAAAACTCATACAAAACCAATCTCTTTTTCGTTTTAAATTTGATTTTTGTTCATTTCAACTTTTTTGATAGAACGCTAAGTTTTTGAGTTATGTGTGAAAAACATGCTTATTTGAACGAAAAATGCGAGTTTTCAATTGCGAATAACTCGAAAAACATCGATCTATGGAAAAAACAGTTTAGAAGATTTCGGTCCACTTAAAATGTGTCTCTTTATCTATTTTCGGGGTTATTGAGTGAAAAAAATTACATCCCCGGGAAGAGGTGGCATCTACCCCAGGGTAAAAGCGCAAATCATCGCTGTCACCTTTGATTTTTGAGTCATCCCTTAACTATTCAGCAAATTTCAAGTTAATCGGTTAAGGTTCAAAGAATTCAGACCCGAAAACGTTTAGTTACTGCACTAGATAGGATTGGGGAAATAAAATAAAAAGGAAAGCAATTTTTTTCAAAATTTGCAGGAACAAAACAAAAGTGGGATTGCAAAAAATTCAGCTTGTGGCATATTCCTTGATCGTGTGACGCACGGTCTTTCCCAATGGGCTCGTTTCATGGTTCATATTCAAAGAATAATCAATAATTAAGATTGAGCATGTTACCGTTGACTGAATAGAGTTCATTCGCCAGCACCCCTAAGATTCGCCAGCACCCCTAAGATACACCTTGCCGGATATCTCACTAATATTACCACTGGTAAGTGATTTTCACGCTAACTCATATGTTGATAACAGGAACTGTTATCTGGTCGGTAGAAAAAAAAATTTCAAAAAACGTACAAATCAACAAAACCTGATCCCTCATTCGTCCACATACACTGTAAAAAATTAACGAGAAATACTTTTCTTGTATAGAAAAGGAAATAATGTAATAGGATACAACTCCTAGCCTGCGGATATAAAGTATCAAACATTACAGAATGAATTGGTAAATTATAATGGTAGGCAAGTTAAGTGTTTAGTTCATCACAATTACAACTTGGTGGTAATTTAACAGCAGTGTTATAGTAGAGTTTTGCTTTGAGGTTGGAGGAATTAAAGTCTGGCAGTAGCTTTTCCATTGTTTTCCTTTAGAAATCGTGCATAAATTACATACCGTATGTAATAAACTACCTCCATCAGAAATAGAATAAGCAAAATATGTTTTTGATATTTCTGTTATGTTCTTTACGGAATATTTTTCTTTTTGAAATATTACAAAATTATTTGTATTAGATGTTTTTTTCTCGTATATTCAACGACTTCAAATCATCTGAGAGTGTAAGACACCAGGCTTTGAACTGTGGTGTCTTTGGTGAGTGTGAGTTCAATCCCGACACGAAAGATACAAAAATTTTAAATTAGTCGAGAAATTACAAAATAACTCAGGTATTAGGATAATCGACATTGGATACCCTTTTTAGTCTAACTTAGCAAATTTCTTGTTAGTCTGTAATAAATTCTATAATTGTTGGACTATGATATATTTTCTGACACCCGACATTGGGTATTGATGGACGCAATCTTTTTTTTATTTTTTAAAGAATGGATAAATAGACAATAAATCCTATCACAAGATAAAACATGACGTAGAGCAATATTTCTTAACATTTTATGCCTCAATAATTAGAGCCATATAGTTTTACATATAGTTTTACGGATGCTCATTTATTCGAGTAGGCAATAATGTGGCATCATCAATGAAAACTTTCGTTGAAATTGTTGTGATGGACCTTGGTCAGAACTGGGTGCTTCTAAGGGATAGATCCGTCCATCTTGAGAAGCAAGGTACAAATAACACAAAACGCAGCCTTGCATGAGGAATGTAACATATTGTCGTTCCGTGAACCTACACGAGGAATGTAACATATTGCCGGTCCGAGAACATAATAAAATGCTTACCAAATAATATCTATGGGCCTGCCACAAAAAACAACATCGCAATGACACCTTATCCACGATTGCACCTACAGAAATAAGGTGGACTGCGAAGTGCTTCCTAAATGATATTAGAAACAAACAAATCACTGGTAACTAACATCGACGAGTGTACGTGTAAAACGGACTTAAAAATAATACATACTAAAGTTGTTGAAGACATAATGAACTATGCCCCAAATCGAGTTCACAAATCGCTGTCGAAGAGGTCGCTACAACAACATTAACATCAAGAAAAGTCACATAACTATGTTTGAGGTTGCTACCATTTAGTGAGTATACAGTTCATCTGCCAAACCCTCTAAGATATCACTTTAGCTAGTAATATATCACTGCTATCTGTGGTGACAAGAACTAGAATGTCAACAACAGGGACTGAAGTAAGTCCGGGGATAAAAAAATAAAAAAAATTAAAATTCACAAAACGTGATTCCTCCATTCGAATAGTTGATTTGATTTGTTCACAAAATTCCAATTAATTAAAATATCTATTCAAATTTCGGTCTAGCTAGTGAGTTATAATTCTATACCAGATAATGTTTACATATCTATTGCTTTCGTGTTATAGAGATATACATTCAATAAAATCTAGAAAAAAAAAAATTAATCATTATATGTGGGTAATTCTTTTATAAACCGAACACCTTCTGACCGAGTCATTTTTGATTTGTCTGAAATTTTTTTTAGGAGTTTTTTATCGAAAAAAAAAGATATACGTGTTCGAGGATTTTTTTTTTTTTTTGAAAATAGAGCCGTTCTAAATTTCGAGAATTTCGTGATTTTTGGCTTGAAGACTTATTTTCAAAAATTCATAACTTCGGTTTTATAGAAGATAGAAGCCTTTTCTTTTTTTTATTTGAAAGCAAAAAGATGGAATTCTTTAAAAATAGATATTTTCAACTAAAGTTATTAACAAATTCCTATTGTTATAAACAAATAAAATGTTGAAATTAAATTTTAACCATTGCCCCACCCATGAAATTAGTTTTTATTATAATCAACGTTGTATTCAACGTTCAATTTCATATAAAAAAGTTTTTTTTTTAATGGAGAAATGATATTTACTGTTAGAAATAAATTAATTTATCGAGCGCGTGACGACAAAAAATTCAATATATGGGTCATTCTTTTACATACCGAACAGATTAGGACAAAATGTGACTAAGACAATTTTGATTCAGCTGAAAATATTTTTACGGGTTCTATATAAACATAACGAAATACACGTTTGAGGATTTTTTTTAAGGGGAAATAGAGCGGTTCTAAATTTTGTGATTTTTGGCTTGAAGACTTGTTTTCAAAGATTCATAACTTCGGTTCTGGTAGAGATAGACACTTTTTGTCTGTTTTATTTTAAAAAATAGAGATGCAATTTAAAAAAAAAACTAATATTTATAAAAATTATTAACAAATTCCTATTGTTATAAACAAATAAAATGTTAAAATCAATTTTTAGTCATTATCTAACAAAAATAAAGAGTGTTTAGTATGACCATCGTATTCTACGTTCAATTTTCAATAAGAAACGTATATTTAATTAATGGAGAAATAAGTTTTACTGTTAGAAATAAACTAATTTATTGAGCGCGAGACGATAAAATTTTTTATAAATTTTTGTCGTCCTGCGCTGGGACACAAAAATTTAAATTTTGGGAAAAAAATTTCAGCCAAATCAAAAATGGGTCGGTCAGATTTTGTCCAAATCTGTTCGGTTTATAAAAGAATTACCCATGTACAGAAATAATCTAAATTCTAAATGACATATAATCCACAATAAATATCAAATTTCCTTGTTTCGGCATCAAAATATTTGATTTAATTAATTATCAACAAACAAAAATAATTCACATTTATTGTTTAACAATTAATATTATGTACAATTTGTGAATAGTTCAAAATGGATATCACTTTGTGTATTCGGTTAAGCTTATCTAAGTAATACGTATCAATAGTATGTATAGTAATGTTAATCAGTTCGAGCTTGTTCTTTCATTATCAGTAAAATAAACCTTTTAATAAAATGTGCTGTGTAGTAGGAATTTCAATGTGTCACAACAACACAGAAAAGGTGCTGATGAACGCACATTTTTTTTATATTTTTCTTAAACTAAAACTCTAAAGGGATAACTAAACAATAAATCCTATCACACAAAAAATATGATATAACCAAATATTTCATGATAAGATGGAGGAAATAAAAGTAAAATAAGAGATAAAAGCAAAATGTTTTAGTAATTTGCAAAATGAAAGGATTTTGCTAATAATCCAGCTGGTCGGTATTCCTTGATCATGTGACCCCTCAATAATTAAAGTCCTCACAAAGAGTTATACGAAGCCTCGTTTCTTAGGGTAAGCAATAACGTGCCATCATCAACGAATACTACTTCTCAAGATGGACGGGTCTACGACCAAGAAATACTCGGAACCCAGTTCCAACTAAGGAAAATCACAAAAATTTCGACTCCATCGCTCCATTTTTTGAATAAAGAAGCAGTTGTCACTGGCCTCACTGCTTCAAATCCCCCTCGTCATGGTTGGTATTGAAAAAAATCATTGAGCAACTAAAACATGGCATTTTGTAATATGCAAAAATATTTTAAGGGCAAACACTACATCCGTCCAGTGTAATAGCTGTAAAGAATGGTGTCATCTCAAGAACTGCTCAAGGCTTGCAACACATACGCAATGGATCAAAAATCTTGCAACACATAAGCAATGGCCATGTTGCCAACCATCAAGTCAACATATACAAACACGAGCTCGCAACAGAACATAATGCGAATGAACACACATCCGGAAACCAAAAGTGATGTGAAAATAATGCAACTAAACTGTAACGGTCTCATAAACAAAATCGATATCATCAACTTTAATTGTACAAAAACAATATTCTTGTCGCGGTTTTACAAGAAACCAAATTAAATGTTAGATCGAATAAGACTGGATAGAGGAAAGGACAAAGGTGGTGACCCTGCCTTTATCAGTCACAAAATCGTTATCTACCGAACAACCACATTACCAGCAGTACCGGGAACTGATAAACACCTAGAACAACTGGGTATTATAATAAAATCCGGAGATAAATCTAGTTAATATTTATATTCCACCAGTAATCAATCAGCTGTGATACGGTTATGAACCGTTCAAAGATATTTATTTTATACCAAAGACTGTCTAATTCTCGGCGATATGAATGCACACCACGATCTATGCACTCACACTTGAACACTCATTCAAGAGGCGAAAACATTGCTGATCAAATTGACGGCTCCACTTTAGGAGTCCTCAACGAACGGCAACCAACAAGAGTAACAAATAACTCATACTCTTCTCCAGATGTCTCACTTGCAAGCCAGCAAGAACTGAAATTCCATTGGTATCAAACCATGTGCCGATAATCATCTTAAACCATTCCTTAAACGAAATAAAATCTGAGAAGACCTATACTAATTTTAACAAAGCAGACTTGGAAAATTTTACTAACTTTACTGAAATGGAATTCAGTAAACAATTAACACTTGACGCCCTCTCTGGGGAAAAAAATTCAGAAAAATTGTGTAATTTCCTCCCAAAGAGATGACATCCATAAGGCAGATCCAACCGACTCCGGGAATTCCGGGCCTGTACAAGCAGATAAATAAGTTAGTAATGGAACGCAAGCGTAAAAAATGGAAATATATAAAAAGGACTGCAAAATGCTTTCTACAAGATGTTAAAAACAATCAAGTCATCGGTAACATCGACGAGTCTACGTATAAGACGTGCTTAAAAAATATACATACCAAAGTTGTTGAAGACACAATAAATAAATACGCCACGAATCGAGTTCTTAATAGCCAGCCATCACAAATCGCTGCCGAAGAAGTTAAACTACCACGCACCACCAGAACCATCTCCGGTTCGACACGCATCTTAAATAACTACGTGAGTAGAATTGACAAGGAAATTGTTGACAAGCGCTTGGCATATGAGGACACGCCACATGATGCTAACCACCTTTTCAATTGTCCAGAAAAACCAACCGACCTGACGAAGGAAGGCAGCAGGCACACAAGGGCAGTAGTTCCTGAATCTGGAATTGGAGCCGGAAGAATAGCACCACATTTCGTCGCTACAACAACATCAACGAATACTGCATAACTTAAATTGAGAGTGCTAGTTTTAACTCAATAGATTAAACTTCATACGCCAGCACTCCTAAGATATCATCTTCACACCCTTAGATTAAAAATTAAAAAACAATTTACAAATCAACAAAAACTGATCCCTCCCTCCATGCGGAAAACATGTGTATTCTTATTTACGAAAAAGTAACACCTACAGGTTACATACTCATAGGTTAATAGATTATTCACTTTGAAAGCCAACGCTCATAATTTGAAATTTCATCATTTGAGGAATTGCCGAAGTTTCTTTTCTTTTCAAGTATAATTATATTCCAAGGTTACCAGCCTACACTTCAAAACAGTGATTAGAATTAATAATCCCAAATAAGACAACTCTTGAAAACCGTGGATTAGTGATGAAACCTGGAAGAAATCGAAAAGCCGTCGTAAAAAGGTGGTCGAATACTTAATAAAACCTGGTGTGGTTGCTTACTAATCAATCAGTGATCGAACTCAGAAAAAAATTGTGAATTGCGTTTATCGAATTGAGTAAGGCATGAAGGAAGGTTAGAAAAACGTAACAATAATAATAAGTTGGTCTCAAAATCAACATCAGAAAAACAAAAATCATAAGATTGAACACCAATGTACGTACACCAATCACCATCAACAATACATAAGCCGAGGATGTCGATAAATTTGTGTACCTTGGTTGTACTATAGCAAAAACAACTGAAAAAGATATTAATCAGGACATTAACAAGGCCAGAAATACATTCAACATGCTCCATAAAATCTGAAATTCGTCTGTCCTGTCAAGAGAAACAAAGCTTAAGTGTAAAGTCAGTACTGCTGTATGGATGTGAAACATGGAAGCACATACAGAAGATTACAAACCAGGTGTTTGACAGTTTGTGAACAAATGCCTAAAACAACTGATCAAATGCTTCTGGCTTAATTAGAAAGAGATATAAGAAATAATACCCTGGTTAAACATTCCAATTCAAACCTATTGAATCCTATTAAATCCAATATAATTTCAATAGGATTAAATCGGATTGAATTGGTTTAATAGGAAGACTTCGATCTACCAATTAAAATGCAATCGGAATGAATGGGTTTTAACAGAAAAAGAGGTTCTGTAGGATTCTAAAGGAAATTTCCAATTGAGTTTCAATCGGAAATTAAGAGATTTAATAGGAAAAAGGAACTTAGAAAAAAATTAAACAATCATAAATTTAACAGAATTTAATTGGAAAAGATTTAATAGGAATGAATAGGATTAATCGGAATTCTGCAATGGAAACTTCCAATTAATTCCTATTTATATACATTTCCTATAGATTCCAGTTGAAAAATAAAATAGAGATATTTAACAGGAATGAATAGAATTGTATTGGAAATAGATTTTTTGAATAAGAATTAATTGAAAATTCCCAATGCAGAATTCCGATTAATCCAATTATTTTTTTCAATTGGTTTGAATTGGAATGTTTAACCAGGGTAAAGAGAAAATGCAGATGGATATACGTAAGTTTTTCTCGTCAGTCGTGATCATAAAGACCGATTGCAGGTTCTTCTTTGTGCAAACTGCATCTAGGATGGTTCCAATACCTGTGAATCTGTGTTGTGACACATTTAGTAATTTAGTAATGACTATTCTACAAAACACATTTCACTAACAAAATTTCTCATTATTATTATTATTTTTGCAGTAAATAAAAGTTTAATACATAATTACTGATTTGTAATTATTATTACATGCAGCAGTAAAAATAACTTTTAATACGTGACACCGTGTAAAGGCTTGAAAGTTGAAACCACATACAACAGAAACAGAATTCCATACAAATTTACAGAAACAGAATTTTTCCTGTCAAATTTGTATGAAATTCGGTTTTGAAGCTGCTGGGCATTCACATACAACAGAAACTGAATTTCATACAAATTTGGCAGCAACAGAAACCGAATTTAGAAACAGAAACTGAAAATTCGTGTTTTGTCTGAAACAGAAACTGTCACATAATATTAATTATTATTTTGATATGTAATAGTTTTGAATTTTGATTAGTTTTCAGTTTCTGTTGTATGCCCGGCTTTGGCTGAAAATCACATACAACAGAAACAGGATGGTCATTTTGTTGTGTTTTATCATATATGATAAAAAAAATGATAAAATCAGCTGATATTCAAAGTTAGTCTTTGATTGATGAATTTATTTTTACGATGAACTTTTCCAATAAATGCTCATTTGTATGAGTAAACAACAATATATATTTGCCTCTTTTTCACTTTCGTAAATGTCAAACAATTATATTGTCATTGACATTGTCATATTTAATTACAAAAGTCATTTTAAACTAATTAAAACTAATTAAATAAAATATAAAGTGAAAATTAAATATAATATTTAATTAATTATTAAAAAGTTATTTGGTTTTCGTTTTTTGTACGTTTTTGTGTTTAAATATTTAAATTTGAGATAAATCTAATATTGGTGAGTATTTGTGAAGAAATAGTTCATTGCTTCATATTCATATCTTTATTTATATAATTCATATATACATATTCATATATACATATTATATATATTTATATACATATTGCGATTCTTATGAATCGCGATATATAAATATATATAATATGTATAGCTAATCGCGCTAAATAAATATATATATATTATATGTATAGCTATGTATAAGTATATGGAAACAATCAAATTTTGTGTTTAGATTCATTTCATTTATCATAATATTTGTTCTCTTCACAATTCAATTTATAGCCGATGGAAGTTAATGATGAAACAAAACTTACCCTCCACGGATTACAACAGCATTACGTTAAGTTGAAGGAAAATGAGAAAAACAAAAAATTGTTTGAACTTCTAGACTTTTTGGAGATTAATCAAGTTGTTATATTTGTAAAATCTGTTCAAAGATGTATGGCATTAGCACAGTTGTTACTGAACAAAATTTCCTCGCTATCGGCATTCATAGAGGAGGAATGGTGCAAGAGGAACGATTATCAAGATATCAACAGTTTAAAGATTTTCAAAAAGTAAGCTACATCTATTAAGTTATAAAAAATAATATATTAATATATTTTTGGTTTTTTCAGCGTATTTTGGTTGCAACAAATTTATTTGGACGAGGAATGGATATCGAACGAGTAAATATTGTATTCAATTATGATATGCCAGAAGATTCCGATACCTACACAGAGTGTCAAGAGCTGAGTCGTTTTGGTACCAAAGGTCTTGCAATAACATTTGTATCAGATGAAACTGATGCTAAAATTTTAAACGAAGTTCAAGATAGATTTGATGTTAACATTACGGAATTACCAAATGAAATTGACCTATCCTCAAACAGTAAGCTTCCCTTAAACAACGTCAATTTGATAAATATTAAAATGTACTAACACTGCTTTTTTCAGTTGAACGTTTTGAAACTTGAACGAAGACACTTTTGGAATCAAACTAAAATTCAGTTACTTTGAGTTTTTATTGTATGTGTTTTATATTTCACGGATATAAATAAAATAATTTAGTTTTAATGAGGAATATTTTATTTATTGTAATTTTACTTTTATTAAAATGATACATATTTTTCCTAGTATATTTCTATAGCATATTTCTATAGTATATTTCTAAAGCCAACTAGTTCTATTTGCGGAAAGGCTTTGATATGGTAGAATTAAATTTGTGTTCCCACTTCTAATTAAAATGGTGTTCCCACTTCCAACATCGCTGACAATAGTTGTTCCGTCAATCGACTGTTTTCATATAATTGTATTTGATTGTTTCCCTAAAAATATAAACATTATCCACTAAATACAAATATAATACTAAATATAAATAAATAATAAATATAAATACTAAATATAATATACGGTGCTACTAAATTGACTTATGTATTTATTTTTAAACAAAACCTACTTTAATTACATCCTGCGATCGTGCAAAAAATATATAAATAATCTTTAAAATGTTTATTTAAGATATACATACCATTTTTCGTATTTTATATTGAAAATAACACAATTTCGCAAAGAAAATATTTTTATCACTTACAAATTTGTTCGCGATAAAATGTCAACTTTTTTGACATTTAAATATGATAAATTCAAATTGTGATTTCTCCTACAAATGAATTTTATTTCCAGTAAATTCATTATGAGGGGAAATTTGAGTATGGGTATGTAGAGATTTTTTAATATTTCTACAATTCTCCAAAAATGATAAAATAAGTGATTAACAAAGTGATAAAACACAACAAAATGACCATCCTGAATTCCATACAAATTTTACAGAAACAGAATTTTTTGCAAATGTGTATAAAATTCTGTTGTAACTTGTATGTAAATGCCCGGCTTTATTGAAATGTTTAAATTAAAAGTATAGAAAAAATTAACATAATAGAGCACAATTTTCTTTCCTATTTATTTTGTCTATTTAATGAATAAACACTTTCAAGGTTTCATACTTAAATATATCATTTGCAAACACATTGTAGAAATAGAATTGTATCGAATTTGATTAAAATGTGTTTCATACATAACTTCAATTTTGGAATAGATAGTGGATAATAAATATAAAATTACATAACTCGCTTAGATTTAATATAAACCGGCAACCAACATAAGAAATACAGAATGTGTTTGATAAGTCTTAAGTCATATTAAAAATACTTCGATTTCGATCATAATTGACTTTTCTCTTAGGACAATACTTTTATATTTAAGATCTAATCAGAATTTAACTGAACATCGGAAATATTTATTGTATCATGTATATTTTTCTAATGTTCTAATTTTAAATTCTAGATTTAGAAAAACGATTGACCATTTAAGAAAAGTGTGTGTACATATTCAAAATTTACTCACAATTATTTAATTTGTTTCACTGAATAACTATAAAAAAATACTGACAAGATTTTTTACCAATGTGCTACTTTTATATTCCACCGACAGTTCACAATAAAAGTACTGAAGAGAGAGTGTGCGCTGAGAAGAGAGTTTCATTTGTTTTTTCCAGAGCAGGCAAAACAACAGTTTACGATGTTTTGTAAAGTTTTCAGTTGTTTTATCTATTTTTCAATAGAGGGCATAAAAGAAAACAGGTTTGTGTTAAGAGCTGTTGATGAAAATTTAAACTTTTTACACTAGCGATTTTTTTTATGAATTAATACGTTGTTTTATTTGTTAATTGTAGATTTTTACCGGGACTTTATAATAATGTCACGTTTGTCCTTCAAAGTCTAATTCTAAAAAAATCTAAATTCAAATTCCCGTCTATAACCACTGAATAGTATAGGTATATAGGTAAGCATGTAACAATTTTATCGGAACAGGAACACAATTTTGTAAATGAAGAAAAAAATATTTCCTCTTATAACGGAAAGTTGCGCGTTGCGCGGTGTTTTCTGTTTTATATTTAAGGCTATTCATTGTTAACTTCTATTTTTTCAGATTGTAAATCCCATGTGTATATCTTTTTGAAGAAATTTTAATTCGATTTATACAATAATAATATACGTGTTCAATTCTTAAAAGTTGAGATCCATATAACTATTTCATAATCGATTTTTTGAAAAACTATGTAATTTTATTTTAATGCTGATAAGGGATTTACTTATCATCGAAGCTGGGTAAGTGGTTTATTTACTTACATTCATATCTAATTTTAAATCCCTATACATATACATCAAAATTTAATTTTAAATTTCGTTATCGATTCGTTAATCGACCTTTGTATTGTGACTTCTTTTGAATTAAAGTAGAAATTGTTTAGGTTGCTAAAATTTTATTTATTTAACAGTTTTTGGTCGCGTATCAATCCATGTTTTAATATTTTCAATCGCAACAACATTTTCTTTAACTTTTTGAAGATTTGGTGATTCTCCAATCAAATCAAATGGAACTGATGAATCCATAAAATATAAAAGTGAAACGAAGAATAAATCGGCCCATGTTAACTAGAAGAAAAAATATTTAATCAAATATTCATTTCAATTTTATTCACATATATATAAATTACTCTTCCGTGAACTAAATATCCGTTATTTTCTTTGGCTTGTGCGTCTAATTTTCCTAAATAGAAGTTAATAAAATCGGGTTTCGATGTTTCATCTTTACACGCTCTTATTTGTTGACTAGCAAGGTTAAGTTCTAAAACGGATAATAAATGAACAAAAATTTGACTAATAAAATAATTACTTTATATGTATTTACGTTTACAAAAATCGCTAATCGTGCTAACGATTTGATCTATTTCTAAATTTTCAAGATCATTATTCCCAGCAATATTGAATGTATGTGCCAAATATCGTGAAATTGCCATACTTTGATAGTGTGGTATTCCGTCTATTTCTAATACTGGAAGTTGTCCCATGGGGAAATCTATTACAAAATAAATTATGAAAACAAATAAATATTACATTGTGTATATAAAATTTTTACTTGATTTCAATGCTGACCATTCGGCTGGCTCAATACGATGATCTTCAAATGGAACACCCCCATATGACAATAGAAAACGAATTGATTCTCCCAGCCCAGTAATGTTGAAATAAGATAATTTGTATGTAGGCATTGTCAGTGATTTTTCTAAAGATCAATAAAAGAAATATTTTGCTAACAGTTAGATGTAAATGAACATGTAATGTACAACTATAATGTAATTTATGCCTTTACTTAGACCCCACAATGGCGATACGGCACCACTCTAAATGCTTCTAGTACCAGTCCCTTTTTATATTGCACAAATCTAAAACTAACTATAGAACTAAGCCGACAATTACACTCTAAAATTAAGATTAACTAACTTTTTAAAAAATGTATAAATGAAATTAAAAGTAACGAAATTCGAAATAAAATTCAATGATCAGAAACAAAGGAAAATCGATATCAAAAATATTTCATAATAACGTAACAGGGAAATGTATTTATAGAAGACATTAACTTACCTTATATCTTCGACTTCCAATAACAAACTAAAATTTTAGAAGATAAATATTTTTTTAAAGTAAAATGCTATTGTGTTATTATTGAAATATATAAAAATTATAGCGAGTTTATGAAAAAACACTAATTTTTGATACTATTTGAATTTATTGATTTACCTATCGATTTCAACAGCTATGCTGTCATTCTCAAGGTATTTTCCTGAAAATCCTGAAAATACCTTGAGAATAACAGCATAGCTGTTGAAATCGATAGGTAAATCAATAAATTCAAATAGTATCAAAAATTAGTGTTTTTTTCATAAACTCGCCATAATTTTTATATAAAGTGCTCAACAAAAAATAAAGAAATATATTGAAATATATTGTTACGAGTACAGAAAAATCTAGACGATTACAGAAAGATCTAGACGATTACGGTCACTTCCAGGAAAATAAAATCAACAAAACAGAACAGAAAGTGAATGAAATGAATAGTGTTGTTGTTGTTGTACATGTTCTTAGAATTAAGGTCTACACAAAACAAATGATTTTATGAATCAAATCAACGTAACGTAAAACAATCGAATATTCTAATATTTTCTCAAGGTTTCTAAAAAGTGACCGCGAAATTTCTAGAGATTAAGCAGAATGTATATAAGGAAATTACCTCTTGTAGTTTTTAATTAGTTTATTTTAAACCTGCGATTGTGAAGTTAAAATTATAAAAGTGATCTTTAAATTAGTGAATAAAGTTATAAGTGTTATTGAGTAGAAATAATTTGTGTATTATTTTGAACGTTGAGTTACTGGAAATTTCTACAATAAACCGTTGGAGTTTCTGAAGCTGTTAAAAGAATATTCTAGTTAGGAATATTGTATGCTGTATTATTTTCCTGTTGTTGTGACACACTTAAGGTGTTGAATTCTTAATAAAACCTGGTGTTTGTGCTTACTAATCAGTGATCGAACTCAGGAAGAGATTGGGAATTACGTTTATCAAATTGGGAGTAAGGCCGATTCGAAGTAAGGTTGGAAAAACCTAACAATATATTTACATAATACATATATATATACAACGTATACGGTATAATATACCTATGAATTTAAGTAAATATCGATCAGTTTTGTTTACTAACGATTTGTTTTTTTTACTTCCCCACGATTAAAAGTTGGTGAAGCAACACAATCAGTGTTAAATCAAATTCATATTCCACCCGTGACATTTTTTTACGTTATGGCGTCTATTCAATCTAAATATGCCAATAAAAACAGTGCCTCTCTTGTGGTTTGATTTCAGCAACGTATAGCAATTTTGTTGAAACCCGGCACAGGTGCCGGGTTTATATGAGAATGGAAGATCTGATTAATTTTTTATTGATAATGAAACATATGCTGATATCGAATTTCGAATGAAGTATATAGTATATAAAATTTTCTTTATGTTTCCAAAATAGCTCTGCATTCCAGCTTCTGGTTTGCAATTTTCGGTAAAAGAATTCACTTGTATACTACAGCTTTGCAAAACTTCATGGTTTTGTTGTTTGTTTTAATTCTTAGGCAGTCCTCTACATCGAGATGCATGTAGCCGACGTTCCCCTCCCCAAGTCTGAGCGAAAGTAGCGGCACGACTGGCTGTTGCTACACCTCAACGTATCACGATATTTTATATTTTTGTGGCTAGTTTCTTTCATATATTCGGTTGGGTGAAATAACGTAGCTGTAGATTTTTAAATGATATAGTGTATATTGTTGTAACGTGTTAATCATCCGTTGTCGCATCTAACTAAGGAATGCAGTAAATTGCATAATTTTCCTTTAGCTTTTTTAATAGGAACAATTTTTTTAATAAGAAGTGTTGTATAATAGGAATTACAAAATGTGTCACAACAATGCATAGATACCGTTTCGAACCTAGGTCCCACAACAACATGCGTTCTAAAGTGTTGGTGGCCGATTTTTTAAATGTTTGTGGATTGAAGTCACTGGAGACTATTGATTCGAACAAATTATTCCAATTGTACGATGTACGGACAAAGTCCCTTTGCATTTTGTCACTATGACAGTTAGTGATCGCAACAGTTGGGAAACTCAGTCTTTGATCAGCAAACAATCAATAGCTGTGTTTTGGTGGAATTAAAATTGACCAAATATTTGTCCCCCCAATCTGCGACCTCTTCTTGGTTCTCGTATACATTTACATCGTCTCTCCGTGCGAAGCTATTAAGTAAACGGAAAAGCTAAGTTGAGGTAGTTTCGTCCTTGTTCATTTTGGTAGAATCTTTTCAAAACGACACAAGGTTTTTTGTTTCCGTCGACCAAAACATTAAGCGTATCATATGTTTTATGGTTCCAAGTCATGAAGAGCGTTGCTGTTTATTTTCATGTTTCACAGCTCGAGCTATCTTTCTGTTAGCTATTGTACGTGAACAAATTTGCTTTATTAGATATTTGTTTATGTGTTCACAGGCCTCTTGAACAGTTGTACAGGTTGATACCATTAGCATACGTGACTATTTCTACTTTGGTTAGTGGTTGGGCTAAACTTGTCATGTAGAAGTTAGTTAAACATGATGGAGGATACAACACCTCCTTGCGGTACTTCTTGCTTGACCTATCGAAATTTTAATATTTCGTAGATGAGCTCCATATATGTATGACAACTTCGAATACAGTTCGAGATCCCTCTTTTAAGAATATGTAGAAGCATTGAGTTAAGAGATAGTCAGCAGCCGAAAGCGCATGAGAGACAGGTCGACCAAAAATGTACGGTGGTCTGGTCTCTTTTGATTCAGTCCTCTCTGATTGTACTGATTAAACTCCAGCTGCCAGGAATAAATGTTCTTGTAATGTTGGCTATATATGATCAACTCCGTCAGTTAAGAAATGGGTGACAGAAGTGAGATCGGTTTGAATGTTTGATTCAGAATAGTCAATTGCTTTCACTGGTTTGAGTTTTGGAATCACTGAGTTAACTTTCCAAAGGCTGGCAATTTCTAGACTGGTTATCTTTTGTAAATGGAGTGGTTTAGCGGGCATGTTAGGCAAGACTTATAGGACACACCATGATTCCCGAACTGTCCCTTTAAATGTGTTGTGATCGATTTAATTGTTCAGCTGACTTCGTCTTTAGTAAGCTGAATGGAGTTATCTTGTGGCAGTATGTGTATTCCTTTTAATGTGTTCCTGCATGCTTTATCCTGTTTTCTTGGTGTGGAATAAAAGATTTTTTTAATGAACGAAATCACTAAGTTGGCAATTGTTTGTTGTTAATACGTTGTATAGCCGTTTAATGGTTTGTGAAACATTTCTTATGCCTGCATTGAAGTTGCTCTGTTCAATGTGTTTCCTTTATTTTTTCCCCGTGTGTGCAACATGCTAATATATAACTTATATATACTATATATAACTACTTTTGACTTTACAATTGGAATCGATTTTAATTACGTTCCCGCTAAATAAAACCTCCACATATTTTATGTTGAACTTAATTTGTATTTACAAAAACCATTTTTCTATTCAAATCGAATCAATTTCGCTGGCTCATCAAAATTTTTAATTTTCTATGTTAAAATAATAATAATAAAAATATTATTCACAAAACGGTTGTGTATTTAATATTTAAATAATTATATATTTTGCTTTTTAAATTACAAATATTCCAAAAATAAAACATACATTTTTCAGAAATTGATTAATTAAAAACAAATAATATTTCTAAATTTTAAAATTAAAAACGGCGGAATTATGTTTTTTTTTATTTCTTTAATTTTTATTTCTGAACAAAAAATAAAAATAAAAAAACTTATAATAAAAATAAATAAATCGTTTTTTGTTTCTTAAATAAAGGTAGGTAGTAAAATTAATAATAATTATAATTGAACTAAATTAAAAAAAAAAACAAAAGAATAAAATCACGATCTAATTTATATGAATTTATTTATTAAATTCTTTAATAATTATACGTTTCTCAAATTTATTTCAACTAAAACAAAAAAAAATAATCAATAAATTACTTTATTATTATTTATTTAATATATTTATTCCTCTAGTGTTTGTTATTTTAACAGTTTTCAACTATAATTATTTATTTATTAATTTATGTGTGTTTAATAACTGTAAGTTTCATTAATTTCCTTTTTGTGATTAAGATTGAGATAAATCTGAATTTTTATTAATTTTATTGTCTTTAAATAACGTTATAAATTATAGTATTGTCGACTCAAATACTTTACCAATAATATATGTATATAGGAGGATCACTGTATTTAAATTATTGTCAAAATTTTTTAAAATTTGACTTAATTATTTAAAAAAAATTATTATCAACAAATACTAATTTAATTTGGTGGTAATTTTAAATCTTACAAGTTCCGTTATTCATTTGTTAGTCCCGATATCTTAATTTCTTTCTTTTGAAAGAAATCACACCAAAACGGACCTATTATTTTTCAAAATTTACAACAATAAAATCAATAAAAATTTACAAAAAATCTCATACAATTATTTTTCTTATCTAATCGTCTTACAAAATTATTCTTCTGTTTGTATAACTGTTTTTCATTTAAATAGTGTAATTGAGCTTATTTAAAAATTTCAAGTTATTCTTCTCATATTATATTATATAAATAATTTTATTGAATAAGAAAAAAGTGTACAATATGTTATTATTTTTAATTTAGACATAATTATACCATTTAAGTGCATTAAAAATAAGCGGATATTACAAATAGGACAAACTAGAAACGATTGTTTTTATCGATTGATCTTTTATACGAATGAAATAATTTTCATACGATCGATAATAAGAAACAATAATTAATATTCTAATTAAATTTGAGCAAACTATATGATAAATCAGCAAAACATAAAAAATTATAACGAAAATAAAAAGTGTCAAAGCAATGCTTTAATTTTTTTAATTTTATTTTAATATTTAGTTTGTAATAATTATTTAAGTTTTATTAGACGTTTTTTCTATTTCTTTGATTGAAGAGATAAAATGTATAAATGAAATTATTTAATCATTATTTTATTTTGAACACGATTCAGATGTTTTATATGTAAACGCTGATGGCGAAAGATAAAATATTTCAAAAATGGTGGTGAAAGTTACCAAAAGAATTGTAACTGCAAGTATTTAAATATATTTTTGTTACTGTCAGCTTCATTTCGGCTTCGAAATAACATGACCAGTACAAAATAATTTAAATAAACTAATCGCCAATCACACACTCATTTTATGATGCTGACTTTTGAAATAAAAGTTCATAAAATTAGAATCTTTGTTGGATTATTAATTAAATATAATGAACGGTTTTGAAAGGTTTACTGAAAAAACATTTGAATAATTTCAGTCTGTAATTGATGCAGATGGTTTTCAAAAGAGCGTACAATTATCAACGTATGCATATATATGTAGTGTAACTCTATGCGCTAGAAAAAATTTATAATGAATACTTGCACAACTGAAAAACTAAATTTAATAGATATATAATACATAAGGGTTCTAATTGAGTTGTATTAGAATTTGTGACAATGTATTGCACTATTTTCACAACCCATTGAACAACGAGCACAAATCATACTTATTTCTAGTTGAACACAACCCTTTGATAATGGCATATACATGTACTACAAAAGATACTGATCCGCTAAGTAGTGCTTAGTTGGTCATTTCTAGATATATTTATCAACAAGCGCTGATTGTTAGGCTAGACATCCCTATTTAAATTGTGAAATAGGATTAGAGAAGAAAATAAAAACAATTTTGTCACAATCAGTATTTCGGGTTGAGGAAAAAAAACAAATTTTTTCATTTCATTTGTTGCACTATTTTCGCAATTCAGAGAAATACCGCTACATACGTATTGAACACAATCCAATATGTTTCTCTACTCACAGGAAGCAAAGATAAACTTATTATAGTTATCCTCGAAATAAATACACATGGGATCATATCTCAATTGAAAAATCACGGTTCTGGATCATCCTTTTTATATCATTGTATTAAGAAAGCTGATTTAACTTCAGAAATGACAAACTTGGAAAAAATAGGAATACAACTTTAAGATGTGAGTACTTTAAAACAGTGCCTTTTAGTGTAGAACTAAAACTAAAACTACTCAAAATATGCTCAATGGATAATGATTGTAAATAAATATAACACTAAACTGAGTAAAATCCTTTGTACGAATGAGATATTTCATTCTTTCTAAAGGACACTATCCAAGAAGATAGAAGTTACTATAATAATAATTTTAATAAACAATATAATAAAAAATGTACAATTTGCCAAAAAACAATACATACAATGACAAAAGATTGATAAAAAAGAATCTTTTAAATATTAAATATAATTTTTTTTTAATAATTAAAGCTTAAAAAATATACTCATATATCTTTTCTAATCTCCAAAAATAATTGTAATAATATATAAATTTTGTTTTTTGTTAATTCTTACAAATACACTTTCATTGTTTTTTAATATATCTCCACTTAATTTAAAGTTCTCTAATAAATTTATTAATTGCTGTTTTTAACTTTACTATCTTTGTTGTCATATTTAAATAATTGTATTATTTATAAATATTTTTTTTGAATTGTACAATATAGACAAAAGAAAATATGTTTGTAATCAGTAAAGATAGAAAAATTAGAACTGTGGCAAGTAATAATAAGATTTTATAAGTTATTCCATTTAAGAAATTATTAAGCTGGATAAATTTAGAAAATAAATTAATTAACGACACTCCCAAACTTTTACTGTTTGATCTACACTACCGGATATAACAAATGGATGTGTTTTATGAAAATCTGAAAAAAGTAAAGTAAAATAATTAACGTTGATAGATTTCTAAATGGTTTTTGCATATTTAACTAACCAACAGATGTACAAAAATGTTGATGGGCATATAATGTTTTCATACATCGTTTATTACGAAGGTCCCAAACTCTAATTGTCTTGTCATCACTGGCCGATATCATATACTTACCACCCGGATGGAACATAATACCTCTAACCCAATTGTCATGTCCTGTTAATGTGAATAGACATAAACCGGAACTAACGTCCCATATCTAAAAATAACAATCACATTAATAGATTAATAAATAAAAGTCTGCAACTATATAAATTATTTATTTGTGTGTTAGATGCAGGTTAACCTTATATAAATATATTGTGGTTAAACATTAAAAAAATCAGATCCATCATGTCTTAAACATATTCTTTTCCCCATTTTGCTCATCAGTCTGTTTATATAAACGGTCGAACTCACTCACTGTCATAGCGACAAATTGCAAAGAGATTTCTTTGGAAGAATAGCGTATAAAATGTTAAATATTTTATGGTCGGTGATTATGTCCGTAATTATGTAAGTATATCCATTGTCGTTGTCGTTTACCTCGCGTTCGCCCAGTCCCTGGAGTACTAGCGTACATTTTTTAAATTATTCCGGACTACGAAGCAGTCCGTATAACATGCCAAACCAAGAAATCTTATTGAAATAACCTATTATATCAGAACCCTCAAGAATAAGCCTGATTCACAAGTTATACGCAATACTATACTCTCCATCGTTTGTCTTAAGTGGACCAAAATATAGCGTAGAATCTTAATCAAATACAGGTAAATGTGATTCGCCAGTTTGTGAAAGAGTCCACGTCTGTGACCAATACATCACCACCAGTCTAATTAAAAGCCGCTTGCCAATTGAGTGAATTGATGAGTGGCTCATTTAAACTGAATGGTATGTCGGAATTTGCATATTCTATTGGAGACATTCAGTTCACATTGAACCTAAATTGAGCTACTGCAAAACGTCTAGATGAATTTACCTGAACAAGTGAAGGAAAACATACATCCACTAGTTGAAAATTTATTAATAATATTAATATGAAAATATTATATTATTAATATCAATATTTTATAATTTATGGTTTAATATTTATATAGTATCTTGATTTATGGCTTTTTAACGGATCACCATTTCGTCGAAGTGTTTTGGAAAGGTTGGAATGCCTGTTCTATAGGGAACGAAACATACAAGTGGTCTGTAGTCGCACCATGAGAAAAATTGCTATTTATCCTTTTGCAAATCATTTAGTTGCTCAGACGACAAATATCACACAATCATCATTGACGTCCATCATACGATCCGTGCACCATTTGAATCTGAACTAAGTCAGACCAGGACATGAGGAGCATAATCACTCATCATTGTGGTGGCGATAGTAATTGAATGAGAATACCCCCAGTCTAATTGCATCTTCGCTAGTAAGAGTGTCCAATGATGACACTCACCACCATGCTAGTATCTATTCGATTCGTTGATATCAGTTGGTCAGACCTTGAATGGATCAGAGTTCAGGTCAGATTTTAATCAGTGGTGGAATTTCCACAACAACATGCGTTCTGAGGTGATGGTGGACGCTTTTTTTTAAATGTTTGTGGATCGAGACTATTGATTCAGGCAAAGCATTTGCACGATGTAATCTCGACAGTGTTTGCACAAACATTTGCACAAACCGATTAACAAGTAAAACGGGTAAAAGAATATCCGAGCACTGTTGGTGACGATATTTATGAAAACAACGAGATCAGCAACAGTGCGACGACGTTGTAGCGAATCAAGATTTAATGTAAAATTTCGATCATAAACAATTCGTGTAGCACGCTTTTGAACAGAGTCCAAAAGAGTCACCAGGATGGTAACAGATCCAGCGCCCCAAACTTGACAACAATACTCCATGCAAGGACGAATATAGGACTTATAAATGTGGAATAATTGATACGAAGTAAAATATTTTTTACATGTATTGAGGAGGCCGAGTTTTTTTGACGCGCTCTTTGCCAAGGCCATTATATGATCGTTCCAGAGTAAGTCATTGGAAATTGTGACTCCCAATAAACGAATGCTTTCACATTTTTCTATTTGGTCATCAAACATATTAATTGAAATATCGTTGGGAAACTCGGTCTTCTGGAAACAATCAATAGCTGTGTTTTGGTAGAATTAAAATTAACCAAATTTTTGTCCTCCCAATCGCCAACTTTTTCTAGGTCCCCGTTTACATTTCAGGCAGCGTCTCTCCGGGCGAGTTTTATTCGTTCATGCATTTTACCCTTTGAAGATAGTGGGACGAATGACTTGTGCAGTGTACTATCATCTGCAAAACTATTTATTGGGTTACTGGTGATTTTCAACTGTTTGTTGATATAGATTAAAAATAAAGTGGGAGACAAAACTGAACCTTGGGGTACACCAGCGTTAATTAATTAAATTAAAAAATTTTGAGACAAATTCACGACTGCGGGATGAAAACCGTACGCAACGAGCTTGTTGATCAAGTTGACATGCCAGATTCGATCAAATGCTTTTGAGATGTATAATGCGATAACGTACGTTTCAACACCTTTATCAAGTATGCTATTCAGGTGTGGTACATAGTTCAATAGATCGGTTGTTGATCTTTTGTTTCTAACACCGTATTGGCTGTCAGATATCAAATGGTTGTCTTCCAAAAATTTGGATATATGTGAATTAATATAGTGCTCGTATATTTTAGACAGGACTGGAAGTAAGGCTATTGGTCTCTTCCTTTTTTTGGGACAGGCTGGACATTGACCAACTTTCAGCAGGATGGAAAAATACCAGATTTATAATACAAGATTATAAGCCAAATAGAAACGATATAAAAGAAAGCTTTGCTTATTTGTACAAGATTCTTATACATACTTTTGTACACTGTAAAAATTTGTATACTGCAAAACACCGTACTGTGAAATATAAGGAGAAATAAAAAGTTCTGTTTGTTTTATTGAAACCTGCCCTTAGAGGATCTATTTGAGGACATTCAAAAAGTAATAATTACATTCATGAAGAAGCAACAGTAAGGTATGGGTTTTATTTTTTTTGTTTTGTAAAACTAAGTTAAGGTAAATTAAGGTTTAGCTGTTTTTTTTGTTTGTTGTTGTAAATGTATAAATTAAAAATTATTTCCTTAGTTACTTGAGTTTAATTGCTCACAAAAATCCCGAATAATTAAAAATGTTTTAATTTTCAGATTATAATGGAGGTTCGACAATCTTCTGGGTTTCCTGCAATTTTCATACGTATTGCCTGTCCTTTTATAATGCATTGCGTTCCCTGTTTTGTTTGTAAACCGTGATGGTTTCGAATTATTGTTATTAAATAAATAAATAAAATGGACCATCTCTTGCCTTCCGATGTTCGGAGGACGTTAATCACTCATCATCTTTAACCCCAGCCGCCAGTTGGTTATAAATTTTCTAATTTACCGATACATTTCGGGTTCTAAAGATGGATTAACTTCTGATTGTATATGCATTAACCCTATGGTACCCAAAGGGTTAGTATTAACCTTAAGTTTTTTTTTCATTTCAAACAACTATTGAAAATCAACAGTAAATCCATAGTTTTGCAAATACACTGCACAAGTCATTCGTCCTCCTACCTTCAAAGACCAAAATGCGAAAACGAAAAAATCTCCACCTGGTGAAACCGCGCCATAAACGTAATCTTGGATCTATAAAATATTGCAAAGCCTATACTCGTCTCTGTATGAAATATTGTTATTAAGTTTGGGACACTGCATTTGTTTCCATCCTGACCCATTTTGAATCTGTTCAAAAGTGTGCTATATGAGTTGTGATCTTAATTACGCAGAATTTACTACTTAGTTAGTGTAGACAGACGAACTGTCGAGATCACTCACCGTCAAAATGACAGATCACAGAATGCAGAGGAAAAATATAAGTTAAATATATAATAGTTAACGTAATTAATAGCTTCAATCCGCAAAAAATTCATAAGAGCGTTCGTCAACATCTCAGAACGCATGTTGTTGTGAGATCTAGGTCCTAGAGGGTATCTTTGTGTTGTGACTTGTAAGTTGTGAAACATATTGTAATTCCTATTACAAAACACTTTTAATTAAGAAAAACATGTAAATCCTTTCAAAAATTCTACCACTAATATTCTTACTATGGAAAACTGTCTTCTTTAACTTATAAATTTAAGTGTTCTATAAAACAATTTTTATCGATTCAGATCATAAACAATATTGGAATTAGTTTTCTATAAAATACTTTTTACACAACACAATAAAACCAGCGAGTGGTATAAAAGTTCTTTAAACTTTCCATAATTCGAAAAAGCGTTTTATTTTTTTTATCTTCTACGGATTGCGTTAATCTCTCGATCTTAATAAATTTTTATTAATAAAAACAAAATCAGCAAAGAAAAAGAAGTAATTCTAAAGAGATTGTAAATTTTGTAATTATAACGCAAATAATAATAAACAAATATTTCTAGAAAATAGAAATAAAGCATCAACGTGATAAATTTATATTTTTTGATGAAAAATCATGCTAAGAATCATTAAAGCGAGGTTTCTTTTTGGATTTTGAATAATTCATGTGTGTTAATACTAAACAGCAATAGTAAACAGGATACCTACTTTTATAGTTTTATCCCTCGATCCTGATGCAAGGAATGGACCTTGGTGGGCACCTTTTTTATTATCAATACCCGCAGCTTCATTTATAGCTGCATGTGCTGCCTCTGGTGCCCATGCAATACATTCAACTGTATGATCATGTTCTCGTAATTCATTCTAAAATACAAACATGTTCGTTGTATTCTATTTAAATATACATATATAAAAAAAACACTTACTTTGCATTCTTTTGAATTTGTACACCAAACTCTGACCGAATGATCATTTGAACATGAAGCCATTAATTGACCATCTACATTTACACGTACCATTCGAACCCATTCTCTATGACCAGTATATGTTTTTACGCAATATCTATGAAATAAAATTACAATGTTATTGGTCCAACCAATTTATAAAGTTGTTTACTTTAAAATGATAAATTACTCGACCGTTTTTTCATGATTTATATTATATTATAGAAAATAATAATGTATAAGGATTACTTAAATACATCATTAAATAGAAAGTGAATTGCCAAATAAGAAATAAACTAATACTAACCCAGTTGCTACTTCCCACATTTTGATAGTTTTGTCACGAGATGCGGATAAAACAAAGTCACCAGCAGGGACAAATGCAACTGAAGAAACATTATGATCATGACCATGCATTGTTTTAACACATTCATATGTTTGTTGGAAATCCCATAATTTAATAGATAAATCAGCACTACATGATGCTAATAATTTTCCTTGGGCATCAAATGCTATGTCCTGAACTGAATCTGTATGTCCTTTTAATGTTCTTTCAAACTCTCCGGTTTCAAAATCCCATACTTTAATCGTTGCATCTTCCGAGGCTGACACCATTAAGCTAAATACAGGATGAAATAATACACGTGTAACGGTAGCTCTATGCCCAGTTAATGAATATTTTTCCGGTGGTCTTGGTATCCATTCACCAGGACTTCGTTTTGATTTCGTAGGTGCACCTTCAATTACCTCTTTTTCTGCTTCAGATAATTTTGCTTCTAATTCCATTACCTTTTTTTGTAGCCTTATTACTGATGTCCATTTTTTTTCCAATAATCCACCAAATTTTTTATTCTGTTCCAATTCTGATGACATATCTGCTTCTTTTTTAAATGCTTCAAGAGCATCTGAATATCCATTACTACCTAGATAATCGGCAATCGCTTGGTTTCTGTAAATTTAAGGAAAAACATTTTTAGTTTTAAGTCATCAACCTATATCTGAATAACATAAATCTATTTATTTTTGTTTGATTTTAAATCACAATTACAATTATGCAGAAAACATGAAAAAGTTAATGGATCAGATTTTCAGAACATATTTAAATAAAACGAGTCATACACGGTTCCGGTCAAATTTGTTTTCATAAAAATATATTGATTTGCAATTATCCTTTTGCATTTGTGTGGTAATGAAGTTAAAGTAATGAATATTTATTTGTCATTATATAAATTGACATTAATTAGTTAGCGAAAAAAATGAAATAATAAAATATTTTAAATATATATTTGAGTTGCTAACACAATAACTTGATAGGTAATTGATACAGAATCTAAAACCGTTGCCGATAATCGAATTTTTTTCTATTAAACCTTTCATTTTTATGTACAGAATTCTGCTTGCAGAATTGTGCAGAAAAATTCGTTTTATATATTATTATAGTTATTTTGCACAATTTAATTGAAGAAAATAATTTACGTAATACTAACACATACTGTGATTCCTATAACATAACGCTCTATAGTAAAAAAATACTCAAACAATTTTGAAATTAAACCACACCACCGTTTACAAACTGCAGTGGCTTTAGTAACAAAATACTACATGACACACTTCTTACTGTGCGGCTTAAAAAATTTCTAGTCTCCAAATAGGCATTTATGCAACCGTGTGATTACGCCTACTAGAAGAAGTTAATTAGATATAAACAAGTTTTTTACAAGTTGAAATATTAACATAAATAAAATCAAATCTATTGCGAAAACCATTTTTTTTTAATTTTTTATTCAAATTAGGCATGTATAGTGTGTCATAATAAATTATTTGTGAATATCCAAAGATACCATGCTAACTAGAGAACTATAAGGATAATTGTTATGATCTGGTTTAAGTCGCGTAAAATTCGAATTTTTGCAAATTTTGTAAATACTTTTCAAAATCAAACTGATTTAAAATTAACAACGGTATTAGTGATTGTAGTATGTATGTTTTAACCCCAAAGATTTGAAGTCCAGTTATTTCAATCATGATTTAAATAAAGTTTATACCAATACTAGATTTTTGCCAAATTATTAAAATTTAATACCAACCATTTTTATTTCAAATTTATTTTGAAACGGGCAGCATTAATTTTGCCAAGATTTTTAAAAAACTAGAAGTTTGAATGATTTGCGATGAAAACTACATTGCAAGCACCACATGTCACAACATTGACATATTTCGTAATAGATAACAATAAACAATAACACGAAGAGGATGGCACAACGACACGAAGAGGAATTTGTAGATGTGTATCGTCCTATCACAGGAAAAAAGGAAAGTATTTGAAAATTAAATATTTCAAAATACATATGTCCAAAATTTTATTTAACTAAACAACACAACTAACTATTCTTAAACTATAATATCATACTACTTTAACATGATGTCATTTTAGCTTATGTAAACTTTACTTGAAGTACCAGTAACAAAACTAAACAACAAATATCTTAAGCTTTGAACAAGTAATGTTGTAAAATTAGAAATGATATATAGAAACAACTTTACAAATAAATTTTTGGTCATAGATTTAAGAAGAAACAATAATACAAATTTAAGGTTGAAATATAACACATTGGCAAAATGTAACCAAAACTCTATTGATTGAACAATTCACCTGGTGGACAAGGCCACTTAGTCGATATCTTTACCATATGAAACATTTCATGGTAATTTTTACGGACTAGTAATGTTCATAATTGTTTGTACCGAAAATCTTACCATCCCACTCAAATAAAATGTCTAATGAAAAACATGAACAAACAACTTGCTGTCATTCAAATCTAGATGATAAAATATAATGAACGACGCGACGCGTACAAATCTACCAAAATCAACAACAGTATGTTTAAATTTGAAATAATCCTGACAAATATTTACCATCCTCTGACGTAGATATAAGTCTGAAGTCTGTTACAGTATCATTGAGTGGTGGGGATGCGTTTAATAAACTTTTAAATTAATAAAAATAAAAAGACAAAACAACACCATCAAGAATAACAAAAAATATACAATTGCCAAGAAAAATCAATAATAGTTTTTATGGAAATATAACGTTACTTTTCTTTCTATGCCATGCCATTAACTATATAGATTGTGAAAATTTGAAAACGAATGACGTCGTTTGATTTTCAGAGAATCAAGAACAAATATTGTAATGTTATTGATTGTTTTTAAGGTGTTGGTAGATTTTTTTTTAACTTAATTGAGAGAATGTGTTTTAATTAAAAATCAAATTCTGTTGTTACAATTAACACGAAGTCTGCAAGGAGAATTTCGATAGCTATTTTACTCCTAAAACAAAATAAGCCATTGTTGTTCCAAACAACTTACATACCAGTAATGATGGCACTTACGCACTAAGAATAATTGGTAATGATTTGTTACATTTGAAAGTGAAAGATCCGCTTTTCAAACTTTCGTTATAAACATTATATGTAGTATAAGTTTTGACCCATCAGTTAACAACACATTATCTTTTATAACAACACATTATCAACAGCAAGTCTTGATTGTAAAATTTAAAATTAACACAGACAACACATTTGTTAGTTATTGATTGGTGGTAGTATAGTAATTGGATTCTACGGGACTCATTAGCTCTCCACTTTTCGGTTTGTAAAGAATAAAGTCTCAATCATAATAATTAATTCAAGTGAAAAGTTAATAAATGCAAGGCACCAAATCAAGTAAGTCAAAAGGACTTACTCTACAAAAAAGGAATAGAATACATGCAATTAATAGAAGAACGCTTTATGTCAATTTCAGAATACATATACAGAATACTTGGAATGAACAAACGAAAACACGGTTTAATGCGAAAGGTTTTTGGAACAAATATTTTGTGTTTTACTTGAAAATCGAAACCGAGAAAATTGAAGTCATTGCGAACAATTCGTGATCAGAGATAGAATAAACGATGCAGGCTTTTAATTTGTTCTTTTTAATAAAAAGTTTTAATAGAGGTTATAATATGCGTTGATGTATGTACTTTTTTAAAACTTTTATGGATTGAAACCGCACGATGCTATAATGGAGGCAATTCCTTCAAAAAATAAATTTCATTAATAAAAATATCAATCCTGCTCATTTTATTACTTCACGTTAACAATTATTAATAGAAAAATTTTATGTCAAATTACAAAAATCATAATCTACTTTGCAAAATTTGAATATATTACAAAACTAATATCAATCATACGTTTAAAAGTCCATTCATTCAAATAGGAAACAAATCCAAATTTTGTATTCCATTGTCAAATTTAAAATCTTGTTAAAAAAATATGTAATTAATTTAATTTATTGTGTGAATTTTGCATCACTTATACTAAATATTTAAATAACGAAAGAATAAATTGAATAGCTTTCACTACAAAAATAATTCTGTTTCTATTATAAATTGTTTTATCTTTAAAGAAGAAAACAACATTTTTAAGTTTTATAACAATAAGTGTATGTATAGCACTAAATTTTCCTTTTTTGGGTTAAGTACTAGTAGTGGAGTCAAATTAGCATTTTATATTGATGTAAGAGCAAAGTTGAATTTTTTTTTGTTTTATGTTAAGGACATAAAAGTTGGTGGGCATGTAATTATTTAGCAAATTTGGAGGTCCGGAAGTGCCTCAAAAATGGCAAAAACTGGTTTTTTGGTGTTTTTTGAGTAGGTCGCTTCACTATTTTTGAAATATTTCGGGTTCTAATGATCATAAAAAAAAAACAAAAAATGCAAAATGTTTGTGATTAAATTTCAAATCCATCTAGGAGGGTTAGATACTTTAAAAGTGTAACCTAACCTCAAAAAACCGAATTGCGTGACTTTTTTTTTTTTTTTACTAAATTTATGATAAGGGGCGGAAAAATCGTTTAATTTTCATGAAAATTTCAGGAAACATGTATTTTAATAGTCTCAATATGGGATTTAATTTTTATGAAAAAATTTTAATTTTTTCGGCCACAATTGGCATTTTTCGTTAAATTTGGCAAATGGTGCCATTTTATGAGAAGTCATCCAAAATAAAATTTTTTTTTTTTAATCTGTACTTTTTTTTATAAAAAACAATTATATATATATAACATATTGTTACGTTTTTCTAACCTTACTTCGAATTGGCCTTACTCTCAATTCGATAAACGCTATTTCCATCCAAATCACTTTCTGAATTCGATCACTGATTAGTAAGCAAAATACACCAGGTTCTATTACGTCGTCAACACCTTGATTCTTCGCAGACAACAGGAAACAATACAGCAAACAATATTCCTAACCAGAATACTCTTTCACACTGAAAAAAACATGTTCTATTTCCAATCGAAATGCAGTTGTCTCAATCTCGCCGCGATGGCGAATCGAACTCCGAAATTGATTCAACATCTATATAGTTACAGAATGATGTAGTTGAGAAAACCTCACGGAGTGTTTATGTAAATATAAAATATAGTTCAATTAATTTCAAATATTTCAATATTGAAATGGAAAACTCATGATATAATGCCAAAGTAAATTTTTTCATGGTAATTCCATTAACTTTATTTACGTTATTAACTTTATTCAACTCAACTCATTCTGTTGTCAGGAAAATATTTATATGTAGTTGTTGTCCCAATCACATTGATATTGTTTGCAAGTATTTTTTGTTTGAATAATAAAGTACCAACATCGAGATGAGGTTGTCATTACTTCAATTTTTGTGTAGGATTAGCGTCCCACGCTTTTCTTTAACGAACGTATCAGATTTTCTCGATTTTGAATTTTTTTACATAATTTTTTGGAAAATCTATTCGAGTTTTGGAATTATTTTTGAATTTTTTTACAGAGGTTTTTAGAAAATTTATTTGAGTTTTGGAATTATTTGTATTTTTTGCTTTTTAGTAATTTTTTACAGTATGCATAACAATGCGTTTCTTAAAAAATTTTTTTTTCAAATATTTCAAGTTTTTTTGAATATTTTTTTTTTGATTTGTTTTTTATTTTTATTTTTTAATTTTTAGTCACAACGCCTTGAACAGTCGGAAATTCTATTTTGTCACGTCCTCATGAGAATTCAACACATTTTTCAGCAGAGAATTTAACATTTGTTAATTTATTTCAACGATGTACATTCCTTTTTATACATAACACTACAATAGAAATATTATTTACTCTTATTATAATTTTCGCAGTCTTTCCATTTCTTCTAATGCTAAACTATTGGATGGTTTAGTCTCTGTTAATTTTTCGCACTGCAGTAGTTCGATGCGTAAGCCGTCCAATGATCTCACTCGGCTCAATGCAACGTAAGCCTGTCCTTCCGCCAACAGTTTTGATCCCAAATTAACAACGGCGTAGTCAACAGTCGAACCTTGTATTGTATGAACTGTTGAAGCCCACGACAAGATTAAGGGCAGCATTCGTCTTTCTGCAGTGCCGTAACTCTTTTTTTCTGGAAACTGGATTGAAATCGGTTCAATAACGTAGACACCTATTTGATCGAATCTCACTTTTACACGCGGAATATCTTCATCGTACACCTGTGCTCGCTAAAAATGAGGACATATGATTTCTTCGGTGAACCCAATGGCACCGTTCACCAATCCTTTGGAAACGTCGATGTTTGACCGAAGCATGACTTTAGCACCCACAAAAATTGTCAATTCTTTCGGAAGACCACCTTTTTTGTTTATATGCGATGGGATGATACTTTCTAAGGTGATGTTGTCGATATTGTCGAGTCGACAATTTGATCTTGAGCTTTTATCAAAAACATTTCAGTGTTTTTTTCTCGGTAATGTTGTAATACCAAGTTATTGTGGTCATACACTTGCTGATTTTTTGGATAGATCCGCAACGCTCGATCAATCGAAAACTCACCCGTAGAATCCGATGAAACTTTTTGGAGTAAGACACTGATATGTTCGCCACGAAGTTCACCAACTCTCAACGCGTTCAGAATATCAATGAATGTATTATCACCTTTTTGTCTCATGTTTTCCGTCAGTTCGCAAAGGGAAAAACATCTCCAAAGATGTAAAGCTGGAACCATGCGTTCCGGCTGCTCAAAAACTTGATGTCCGCGAACTGGCGGCAGCTGTCAAAGATCGTCGAAAACAATAACGTTAATTTCACCGAACAGTTCCTTTCACCTTTATAGCTGGATCCTTAATTGCACAATGTCACATGATAAGCAGTTGATTAAATTCACAGCAAACTGAGCACCAAAACAAGAAGTAAACTGACTCTTATTATGTTAGCACAAACTCAAAATCAAGTCGAATCGTTGATTGTTGCCCTAAAAATCTCTACTTAGAGTTTTTCTACGACTGTTTGAAAAAACAAATTTGCCGAATTCGAGATTAAGTTTTTTGTCTGGTTTGTTTTGTTTTGAAAATTGACACGCATCAGCCGCCAATGTTTCAAAATAAAGCCGAAAGCGTTCGAAATCTTCACCGCATAGAATGTTTGTAAACATACAAATGCTGGCCGAAATCGGCGAAAATTTTTGAAATTAATTGTTTATTTATTGAGAAAATACCTAATTTATGAACGTAACATGCATAATTCTGTATAGTTTATCTATCGATCTTTATGTTGTGCAAATTTCAAGTCGCACGTTAAGTAGATCGAGAGAATTTGAATGTTTCCGATGAAAATCGATTATTTTATTTAAACAACGAATAAACAATGAAAATTGTTAGTTATGAAAATTGTTAGTTAATATGATATTCGTGTATTGTCATCGGATATACGTATGCCTGCAAAGTTTCATTCATTTTCATTGAATATAAGGCAGTCAAATTAACATTACAAGATTTGATACAATAGTGTGAAGTAAAGAAAAGCGTTTAATAACTTCTATTTACATACGGTTTTATATACACGATACAAAGTTTCGTTTACAATTAATTACACTTAAATTATTTCTACTATCGCAACTTTACATTAACGCGGTCTAAAAAAACTATCTAGTTTGCAAGGAATCCCTTCATATATACGATTCTGCATAATGCTCGACCATTCGAGGTCACTTTTTAGAAACGGTGAGAGCATATTAAGGCGCTAATAAACGATCTACGAATACCTTCCAACGTTGGACGCATGATGGTTTTTTGAATGAAATTCATATGAAATTCATTCAAAAAACCGCTATAGAATATTCTATTATTTTACTTTATATTGGTTTGATTCATAAAATCATTTATGTTATTTCATGTTGTTGTTGTTTTCCTTTGACATTTTTTTTACTTAGAAATTAATGTAAGCTCAAAGCTGTAACCTTGAAATATTATTTGAACGTTTGAAATAGGGGAAATTGAGGTTCAATACAACTTTGTTGGGTATTTTATTACGTTTATGTAGAATCGTAACAATATCAACATATTTAGCATTGAATTACACCACTTAAATCAATCGCATTGAATATCCCCAAAAACCATGTTGAGTTTTCTTTCTACTATACTTTCCGAATGATTATTAACGACCAGGGTGGTTATTTTGTAGCGTTATCTCACTAGGTGAGAGAAAAAGTGAGATAAAATATTTGTCTTTGATCGATGTTAGATAAAAGAAATCATTTAAACATAATTTTTTTATCTCACTATTTATCTCACCTAGTGAGATAACGCTACAAAATAACCACCCAGGTCTGGAAACACACATTCTGAATGTGGCAAGTAGATGAAATAAAATCATTGTATTAAATTAAATTATTAAAAAAATTGGTGGTCAATAAAAAGAGGCAATCGAAAAAACATTTCGCTTAAAATTTAATTCTTTATTTGTTGTTAATCCATTTTTGGAGATCATGAGATATCAAGTTAACAAATCCGTATCACAAGTTTCTAACGCAATCCCTAAAAGTCAAACAACGAGGGAATCCTTTAAGGATTCTTCTGCTATTTAATTTGCTTAGAATAGTTTAGTTTTGCATTGTTACAAACCGTTCATAGTATTACTTCGGTCTGAAACACTTACCTCACCTCACCTCTGAAAGACCTAAGTATTACTTACATTCAAGAGCTAAAAGTGAAATTCTTACCCCCACTTTTTTTGGCATTTCTCGACGTTTTAGGACCTTTACGTTTTCTAAAGAAGCAAAAAAAAAAATGTATAACTGTCTGTCGGCCGTCCGGCCGTCACAACCTACGAAATCTAGAAAACCGCTGGACGGATTTCAAAATTTTTTTTTCTAAAAATAGATTTACTCAATGGGAAGAGCCGAAAGGACGATGTGTTCGATAACTGCACCGAAAGTGTGTCAAAAAAATCGTCAAGTGTGTCAAAACAAGGAAATTTCCATATTTTTTGCTTAAAAAACGTTCATTTTAAGTGATTACGAGTAGGAACATTGAATTTGGAGAAACCTTGATGGTCGGGATTGGTATGTGAGACCAAAATCTAGATTATTATAAGTTTGTCAAAAAAATGCTGTCAAGTGTGTCAAAAGAAAGATTTTTATTTATTTATTTTTTTACCCATTTTTTTGGAAAAAAAATAAAATTAATAATTTGTATGATGTGAAATTTTATTATTATTATTATAGAGAATTATGGCATTATAAGTTTGTCAAAAAAATAATGTCAAGTGTGTCAAAAAATGATTTCATAAATTTTTTTAGCCAATTTTTTGGAAAAAAATGTAGCTGTTTTTATGACGTGAATGATTTTAGGAATGAAATTGGACATGGACATTTTTGAATTTGTTATAGTTTTTGAAATATTTTTGAAATTTTGGAAAAAGTTTTAATTTTTGATTTTGTAAGAATTTTTGGAATATTTTTAGAATTTTGAAAAATTTTAAATTTTTGATTTTATTATAATTTTTGGAATTTTGGAAAAAGTTTCAATTTTTGATTTTGTAATGATTTTTGCAATATTTTTAGAATATTGGAAAAGTTTGAATTTTTAAGAATTTTTGGAATATTATTGGAATTTAGAAAAAGTTTAAATAAATTGATTTTATTTAATTTTTACAATATTTTTGGAATTTTGAAAGAAATATGAATTTGTGATTTTGTAATATTTTCTCGAAACGCTAAAATTACCCAAATTGTTGGAAAAAAATTAAATTAAAATTTTCTTTGAAATGAAATTTTATTATTATTATTTAGAATTATGGCGTTATAAGTTTTTCAAAAAAATGTTGTCAAGTGTGTCAAAAGAAAGATTTTTATGTATTTTTTTACCCAATTTTTCGAGAAAAAAATAAAATTAACTATTTGTTTCAAATGAAATTTTATTATTATTATTGAGAATTATGGCATTATAAGTTTGTCAAAAAAAGTTGTCAAGTGTGTCAAAAGTTGTCAAGTGTGTCAAAAAAATGTAGCTGTTTTTATGACGTAAATGTAATTGAAAATGAAATTGGACATTGAAATTTTTGAATTTGTTATAGTTTTTAAAATATTTTTGGAATTTTTAAAAAAGCTTGTATTTTTGATTTTGTAATAATTTTTGCAATATTTTTAGAATTTTGGAAAAAGTTTTAATTTTTGATTTTGTAAGAATTTTTGGAATATTTTGAGAATTTTGAAAAATTTATAATTTTTGATTTTATTATTATGGAATTTTGAAAAAAATTCAATTTTTGATTTTGTAATAATTTTTGGAATATTTTTAGAATTATGAAAAAAGTTTGATTTTATTTAATTTTTACAATATTTTTGGAGTTGTGAAAGAAATATGAATTTGTGTTTAACATTTTCTCGAAACGCTAAATGGAGAGGTTTTTGAGTAGTTTGCTGGGTGTATCATCTTTTCAATAAATTATGTTAATTTATGATCTGTTATAATTTTCCGACAACGTATTGATGTTTCGTGTTAGTTTTGTAATAAATTTCTAAACAGAGATAAAAAAAATACTTGTACTTTAACAAAGAGTTATGTTTGATATACATCGCTGCCCAAACCTAAAAACCATGTCCTCATAAAAGTTTTTTGCCGAAAACTATATCAAAATCGTTAACCCAGACCGAAGTCTTGATATCTCAGAGCTATGAGATTTCAGCCCCTCAATATTTTCTCTATTAAAATGGTAGGCGGATGATCATAACGTAATGAATGTAGGGTAGGTTTAAAAAAATTAGAATCTGCACGCAATTTGCCATTTATTTTTAACAACAAATCATAAATTTGATTTTTTACATATAAGAACTGAATCTAAAAAATTATGGTGCAAATTATGAAACCTTTTGCAATCCATAATCCATAATTTGCACCATAATTTTTTAGATTCAGTTCTTATATTGTTCTTGATGGAAGATTTTCCATCGGGGTGATGTTATATCACAAATAATTTACTGAATTAATTGTTGATTTTTTACGTTTATTATATTTTTATATATGGTATATAATACATTTAAATAGATATTTTGTTACTTACAATTCCTCGCGCTGCCGCTGCGACAAAACCATTTTCATGTTTTTTCTATCCGAGAATTTTAGAAGAAAATATTTCGTCCGTTGTTAACACAAAGTTGTATTACCGTTTCTAATTTCTTCAGTCGAACACAATGATGTAATTAAAAGAAATAATTACAAAGAAACGTAAAATTCGATTGTATTATTTTGTTTTTAGTGATAATTTTTCAACTGAATTGCTATTAAGAAATACTATTGTCATCTGGAAATAAAAAAATTAAAAAATGTTAGCATTTTTTTTAGAAAAGATAAAACGATATTTGGTGAACAACTTAGGTCAAACAATAATTGTTAGAACATATTATCGACAAAAGGAAAATGTTTGACACATAGAACTTTGCTATGTCTATATCTTAATATATTTTATAAAAATATACTTTATAAAAATATACTAAAGTGATATATCTGTAAATCTGTCAAACTGCAAAAATTGGATTTTAATTCTGTTGAAAATTTTAAAATTGCTTTTTTCTTATTTAAATTGCTTATATCATGTTAATGGAGTTTCCCTCATTCATGGTGCATGTCATTGCGGAAAGAGTTGTAAAGTACATAAGAGTACAAAAAATATATAACGCCATACGGAAGGCAAATACGCCACTTTTGCTTTGCATTGACGATATAAAAAGAGCCACCATAATTTTGGAATCCAAGCCTAGTTACGCCTAAACGCCTAAACATCTAATAACTTTATGTATAATAAATAGAACAGGTGAAATTCTATTATAATTTTGTATAATGTGTTAACATATTATGTGTTTGTATTTATAGTTTGAATCTATTTTAAAAACTAAAACATAATAAAACTAAATCAAAACATGATACAACATAATTAAAAGCATCTAATATACATATAGAATATACATATTGAAAAATGCAAATGTTTATTTTTGTAATTTATTCAAATGCTATGATGGTGGTGGGTATAGAAATTTGTGTCTAGCCGTAGTGTTATGTATGTATGAAATTAAGATAATACATATAAATAACTTTAACATTGTTTGAAAACTCTGGTTAGAATAAAAAATTAACAATTTTTATGCAGTACACTTTTATGCAGTGCAACACATCACTTCTTCGTTCCTTACCTCTTTGCTAATCAATTTCCTATAAACTGAATTGGATTTGTCGTATTTGAATTTAGTTTATGGGCAAAGAGGTAAGAAACAAAGAAGTGATGCGTTGGTTGCACACTAACAAGCCAAGGAAAGAGCCATTAGGCTATCGTCGGATATTTTGTTTTCAAACTCCCGACGATGTCTTGACGAAAATATTTGAGTAAAAATTTTAATTATTAAAACTTATTTAAACACGTACAAAACAAGAGTTTTCAAAAAATGTTATTTAACATACTACGCCAAGAGCCAACGGCAAACTGTGTTAATTATTGTATATATAACTTTGTAAGTAAAATCAGTATTGTTTAAAGAACCTAGCTTATAAAACATATCTGGTTCATCGAATCAAATATCTACATTACGAAACTTTGAGCTGAGTTGTTTGAAAACCCAGCTTAGAGATTTACGAATTACGAATCATGTTAATAAATTTTATCCGGATTAGGATAACCACAGGTACTGAATAAATTAAAATCTTACAGAATTGATGAATAAATAATAAATCGTATCACATAATAAACTATGACAAATGCCAATATTTCATGATAGGAGATACTAGATAGGATAAAAATAAAATAAAAGAGTATAGAAGCAAATTTTTTAAAAAAAATTTGCACATAAACAAAACTAAAATTGACTAGACTAAAACAGTCATCAAATAAAAACAAATTACTTGATTAAATTGGATAGAAAATATTAAAAAAACATATTTCGAACATATTCCGAATGAGTCGAATATGGACCAAAAGCATAGAAAATCAAAACTCTATTTCGTTAGAACAAAATATTATAATATGTATTGACATTCAGTTGTATGACTGAGCGTTCTTCTTAACTCACTACAGAAGTTAAGATATATAGGAATATAATTTGAGGCATCTCATTTTGTTCCTTTTTCCAGAAGGGCTGCACATCGATGGGAAAAAGTACAAGAGGGAAAAAATACAAGATTTATAGGATTTGTAGAAAATTTTGGTAGACCATAGAATAGTATTTTCTTGTATGAGTTTAGAATGGAGGTAATTCTTCACGAGGATAAAGTTTACGGAGTGAATCATACGAGTGAAGAATTGCCATCATTCTATGCGAATTCAAGATGCTATTTTATCCCACGACTGTAATATATTTCCTATAATTTCCAGTTTTCCTGCTAAATATTTTACTAACCATAATAAATATTCTTACTCATACATTAATTCAAAATAAAATGCATCATAGAAATCATAGAAAAATATTTTTTTCGGCAAACGGCTGTAAAGTTTAACTTTACTGCCGCTAGGGAGTTAGCTAAAGTCTTACTTTTTAGCCTGACAGCGAAAGTAACGTCTAGCGACAGCAAAAGTAACGCCGTTTTTATTTTATATTACGGAGGCTGTAAAGTAGCATTTGTTATTTGTTAGTTTGTTATTTTTTCAAACATATTGTATAACCATGACAACAAAAAATAAGTTGATTCTCATATTATGAAATTTTGAAAAGGCTGCTTTGATAAAAAAATTTTATTCATACAAATTTAAATGTTTTTTTCTCTTTTTTGGAAGTAATTATGACGATAAAAATTCATATTTATAAAAAGTTTGATGTATTAATTTCATATTTATAAAAAATTTAAACGTTTGCCGAAAAAATAGTGTATTTAATTCGGAGCTAAAGTGACTTTTTGTGTTTCGTCTATAATTGTCGAACTATAGACTCAACACAAAAAGTATCACTTTAGCTCCTAATTAAATAATGTACTATTTTCGGCAAACGGCTGTAAAGTTTAACTTTACTGCCGCTAGGGAGTTAGCTAAAGTCTTACTTTTTAGCCTGACAGCGAAAGTAACGTCTAGCGACAGCAAAAGTAACGCCGTTTTTATTTTATATTATGGAGGCTGTAAAGTAGCATTTGTTATTTGTTAGTTTGTTATTTTTTCAAATATATTGTATAACCATGACAACAAAAAATAAGTTGATTCTCATATTATGAAATTTTGAAAAGGCTGCTTTGATAAAAAAATTTTATTCATACAAATTTAAATGTTTTTTTCTCTTTTTTGGAAGTAATTATGACGATAAAAATTCATATTTATAAAAAGTTTGATGTATTAATTTCATATTTATAAAAAATTTAAACGTTTGCCGAAAAAATAGTGTATTTAATTCGGAGCTAAAGTGACTTTTTGTGTTTCGTCTATAATTGTCGAACTATAGACTCAACACAAAAAGTATCACTTTAGCTCCTAATTAAATAATGTACTATTACGTTAAATTTGCATTCAACATTTTTTCTGCATAAATAAATCATTTTTAATAAATATGTAAACTACACAACTTTCTGTTATGTTATCGTTCTTCCATTATAATAAAACAATATTTATAATACATTAATTAAAATTTATTTATATTAATTTTAAAATTTGAACAATTCGTCAAATAAAATCCTGAACTTGAATTTATATCAAATTTATTATACTGTTATGTTTTTCCAACTTTCCTTCGAATTGGCTTTACTCTTATTATGTAATTCCCAAATCTCTTCCTGGATCTGATCACTGATTAGTGAGCACAAACACCAAGTTTTCTTAATGTTCATTCAACTCCTTAATTGTTCCACAACAACAGGAAAACAATACAGCAACAATATTCCTATCTACAATATTCTTCAAACAGTTCCAAAACTCCAAAACTTCTATTTCCACGATTGAACTTTTTGTTTACAATTATTTTGAACTTGAACTATTTCCGATATCACACTTTTTATATAATCATGGCAGGTTAAAATAAAACTATATCAATTTTGCAAAAAGGACTCCTTATATACGACTTGGCATAGCTTCTCGATTATTCGAGGTCTTTCTTTAGAAACCTTGAGAAAATATTTGAATATTCGATAACATTATTTTTTTTACCTAATATGTTGATTTGATTCATAAAATCATTTATTTAATTTCATGTTGACCCTGATTCTAAAGCTGCAATTAGACTATTGCAGAACTCTGCAATATTTCTGCAATGGTAGTGTGTAAAATATTCATTGCAGAAAAGATTGACAATGAACTCATTGCAAAACATTGCAATGTTTTGCAATGAGTTCATTACCAAACTTTTCTGCAATGAATATTTTACACACTACCATTGCACGACTATTGCAGAAATATTGCAGAGTTCTGCAATAGTCTAATAGCGGCTTAAGAAACGAATGTGATCTTGATTTATTTTTGAAATATTGCGTATCGAAAATTAAGGCTTTGTATTTCATTACGTTTATGTAAAATCGTAACAATACGATCGTACAATACTGATTCATTAAATGCATTAAAAATATTTAAAACAATTTATATATTGTTTTCATTCTAATTATTTTGTCGGGGGAATATTTAACGAACTATGGAATATTTGTCTATCGGTGAAAATCTACAACAGTTTAGAATGAATAACATTCCAATGGAAGATTCACACATGGAATGCATATATTATATAGCAGTCGTAGATAAAACAATTTTAAAAAGTTGTGAAATTATGTGATTTAAACTGTACCAATTTATATGATTATCGCTGGACGAACAAAACAATGCACTCAAAAAAATAAGTCACTTCTACAAAAATTTTATAAATATACAACACACAAAATTTTTTGATAAAACTACAATTTTTTTCCTTCAAATCCAAAAATAATTTGTAAATCAAATAAATTTTTGGTTTTTTCAACTAATTTTTTTTGTAATCTACAATTTACGGTTTGGTAAACTTACAAAAAAAATTGTGTGTTGCATATATTGTATTTATAAAAAATTTGTAAAATTTACTTATGTCGAATTCTTTTTGTCCAGAGTGAAAAAGTGATTATTTTTTCATAAAAAGAACATGCAAAAACATGATCCAGTTTTGTAGTTGTATTTGTGAACTGTCATTGAATATTTTTGTAATTAATTGTATTTAGTTAATTATGTAGTTTATTATTAATTTTTAATTTAAAACACGATTTAAACAATATTTTATTTAAAAAGTAACTATTTCACTATTAAAAAAAATAATAAGTAAATGGCGTTTTGTTTGTTTACTAATTTTGACAGATTTTTTAAATGTATTTGTATTCTTTATTGTATTTTATGCTAGCTCTAGCTAAAAATCTAGATTCAAACAAAAGTTTTTAGGGCAAAAAAAATCACTTTTTTTTGTTAAATAAAACACGTAATGTCAAAAAAAATTGATCTCAGATCAAAAAGGGGCGTGTTAGAGCAATTTTTTTTGCAAAAAGAATTCGACATTAGTTTTTTTTTTGAGTGTAGCCTAATAGGAATCAAAAACAAAGATTGGTTTCAAAAATAGTAAATATAAAATTCACGCAATTAAATCATTTCATTTCATTAATTTTTATTTTTCAAATTTGTGAGAACAAAATGTACAAGCATTTGGGTGTGTAGGAGATAAATCAGAATATAATGTGTGACTATCATTAATTAACTAGTAATTATTGCGTAGCTGCATATAATGACAGCAATTGCTAATCCTATAGACAAGAAATTCAATAAAAACTGCCTGTAAAATAGAATACGAATACATACTAAATTCTTTGTAATACTTTAACACAGATACTTACAATTTAAATATTAAACGGTTTTAAATTACTTTTAAAATCGGATATTTTATAACTTTAAACTCCTAAACAGTTATTTGGTTTCAGCTTAACACAAATAACAAAATATTACTTTTTTGTATGCCTGTCATTGGCTATATCTCAGATTACAAAAAAAAACTATTGTTTTCTTAAATTTATATGTTGTTATATGATTATATGATTTGTAAACAATAATTTTCGTTAAATTTAGCTTTTAAAAAATATATAAGTTTATTCTGAAAATAATCACCGATCACCACAATTGTAAATCCGATTGGAATGAAATTGATTATTTATAATATGTATTATAAATCTATTATTTTTTAAGCTTAAAATTCACGTTTTTGACATTTGGAAAAGAATTAAACTCAATGTCAATTTAAATTTTTTGTATGTACTGTATATGGAGTGTAGAAAGTAAAATTGATATTATTTATGTGGTAAGATAATCCTATAACACATTTTGCAAAATGCACAGGTTATTGTTTGTAACAGCAATGTTAATTTTCAAAATAGTATATTATGCTACGATCATGTAATGACGGTTATTATTACACGAGCATTAACCGGGATACGAAACGAGCCGTAGGCGAGTTTCGTATGGTATATGCGAGTGTATTAATAAATAATAACCATTACATGAAAGTGGCATACGCTATTTTTTCTACACCCGGTAAATAACGAAAAACGAAAATTACAACGAAAATTTCAATTTTCAAATTTCAAAGTTCAATTTTTTTCCCATACGAAAATTTCTACAAACGTCAAATGCATAGCATGTTTAATTGAAAGACTATCGGTTTCTTTCTATTGATTAAAAATCTGCATCGTAATAAAATCTGTATCGAAATGAATATCGTTATAAAACGGATTTTGGTCATATAAGTGTATTTTTATAGTACGGGTGTAAAAAGAATGACTTATACAAATAAATTTTTATATCTTACTATTTCTTTTCCAAGAGTTTATAAACCAAAGTTCAGGCTAAGAATAATTTAAAACTAAATACCTTAATCAGATTTATAATGTTTCAGAGAACCTTTGTTCGATTCGTAGTCACAATGGGTCATTAAAATTCGTGGGGTGTGTGAAATAGATAAGCTCCTCGTGCTGCACCCTGGATTACGCAAATAGTCTATTTCAACTTGGTAGCCAAACATTTCATTTCGAACTCTTGGCTGTGATACAAAAAAAAAAACAAAAAAAAAAAAAATAAATATGAACCAAAACCAAAATCACAATAACAACGGTACTTTTCAGCACCATAAGACAAAAAATATTGGACCTTCAGTCCGTATTTTGCAATTGAACATTGAAGGCATAAGCAAGTCAAAAACTGAACATTTACAAAGATTATTAAAAGATTACGACATCGACGTTATAATTCTGCAAGAAACGCATGCAGCAGATGAAGCGCAACTTACCTCTAGAGGAAACATTGTTGGTTACAAATTAATTAGTGCTATTTACCATCAATCATATGGATCTGCCACGTATGTTAAGTCAGAAATCGTGAACTGCACGCACGTACTTACACAGACGGACAACGATATACATCTTATTGTTGTTGATATATCGGACACGAAAATTGTAAACGTATACAAGCCTCCAAATACAGGATGGCCAGCTGCTACTCTACCATTATTTTATCATCCAGCAATATATGCTGGTGACTTCAATAGCCATCACACTCAGTGGTCCTACTCAAATAATAATACCAATGGCGTGCAACTGACCGACTGGGCGGATGATAACAACATGTTCCTGGTATATGATGCGAAAGATTTGAAAACCTTTAGATCTGCAAGATGGCGACGTGATTACAATCCCGACCTCTGTTTTTCCACAAAAAACGAACAACGTAACCCTATTCCAATATCTAGGACTGTCTTACAAGGTTTTCCACGCTCTCAACATCGTCCAGTAATTCTTGAGGTAGGAATCCAAATTCCACTCGTTAACTCTACTCCTCAACCTAGATGGAATTTTAACAAAGCTGATTGGGATAAATATAGGATGAAGTTGGATGCAGTGATTCGCTGGCTCCAACTCTCTCTCTCTCTGGCGTTTACATCCCATGAAGGGATTTTGCCGTCTGTGCAATAAGCTTCCAATCATCTCGTTCCATGACCAGTTGAGCCCAGTTTCGACATCCTATATCACGAAGGTCTTGGATGATGTCATCATGCCAGCGTTGTCTAGGTCTTCCTCTTCGACGAACACCAGCTGGTTGTTGTTGGGACGCTTTTTTTATCATTCTATCTAATGGGGCCCTTTCTACATGACCAAACCATCTGATCCGGTTAGATTTAATGAATCCGATTACATCGCAGCCTCCAAGAAGCTGTCTGATTTCGTGATTCATTCGGATTCTATACTGATTTTCAGCAACTTTACATGGACCATAAATTGTTCGTATGACCTTCCTCTCGAATGTTGATAAAATTCTACAATCGGAGGAAGTCAGTGTCAAGCTTTCACTTCCAAAGGTAAGCACAGGTCGAATTAATGCTTTGTAAAGTGTGAGTTTACACGACCGCGAAAGATGTTTTGATCGCAAAAGTTTTGAGTATGCGTAGAAAACTCTGTATGCGGCAGAGACACGGGCTTTGATATCTGCCTGCATGTCATTTGACGATGTTATTACAGACCCGAGGTATTTGAAGTTTTCCACGCGTTCCACTTCGTAGTCGCCAGTATCCAGATTTCCGGGAGGTATGTTCTTAGATGTTGTTAACACTTTAGTTTTGCCGGTGTTGATGCATAATCCAAGTCGTTTAGCATTTTTTTCAAGCTGAGAGAGACTATCTTTAATATCGCTCGTTCTACGTCCGAGAAGCACAATATCATCTGCGAAGCCAAGAACTTGACTAGATTTATTATATATGCAGTTTTGCGTCTCAATTCGGCTTTTTCTTATCGCGTACTCCAGCGCCAAATAAACAGTACAGGCGCGAGTGCGTCACCTTGTCGAACACCTGATGTTATATCGAAAGGATCAGAAACTGACCCTTCGATTACTATTCTACAATTTGATCCCGATGTTGTGAGTTTGCACAGAGAAACAAGTTTCTCTGGGATACCAAGGCATATGAGTGCGGACCAGAGGTTGTCGCGGATGATACTATCATATGCTTGCCTGAAATCAACGTAGAGCTGGTGAATGGTTATGTTGTACTCCCAACATTTTTCCAGAATCATCCTTAATGTAAAACATTGATCTGTGGTTGAGCGATTGGGACGAAAACCACACTGATAGTCACCGATGATAGATTCGGCGAACGGGATGAGTCGAGCAAGTACGACATTAGCTAGTATTTTATATGCTGTGTTCAACAGTGCGATGCCACGATAATTCGCACACTTTAGACGGTCACCTTTCTTATGTAGTGGAACAATGAGAGCTGTTTTCCATTCAGCAGGTAGTTCTTCTTGGTCCCAGATTGCAAGAATCAGATCGTATATACGTGAGACCAGAGCTGCTCCTCCATTTTTCAAAAGTTCTGCGGGAATACCATCGAAACCTGGTGATTTGCCATTTTTCAGTTTTTTTGTTGCAGCTTCCACTTCCTCTATTGCTGGGTAAGGGACAAAAATCTCCTCAGTTGATGGAGCAATTGCTCGAATAGGATGAGCTTCATTCGTCCTATTCAATAGGTCTTGAAAGTGGGATCGCCACACTGCCAGCACATCACGTTCACTTGTTGTAAGTTCATTATTTTCATTTTTAATGGCTGTAGATCTTGGGTGGAAATCTTTTGTCAGATTCCGTGCATTGGCAAAGCACTCTTTTGAATTTCCGCTGGCCGCATGTTGGTTGATGTCTTCAATGCAGCTCTTCATGTGTTCGCGTTTCTTTTTACGTAGAAGTTTTGCTGAGGCTTTCCTGGCGCATAGATAATCAGCTTGGGAGCTTCGGGTGTTCCTTGTTAACCATTTTTCTCGCAGTTTTTGTTTATGTTCAACGGATTGGCGGCATTCCTCGTCGAACCATTTGTTGTGTGATTTCGGTGGCCGCTTTCCGATTGTAGTTTGTGCTGCGGCTGTAATGGTTGATTGAAGCGTTTGCCATTCTTCTTCTATGTTAAATGGCATCTCAGAAGAGATGTCATGCTCTTCTATGTTTTGTGTTATTATTTCCTGATATCTGTTCAGCGTTTCCAGATGTTTAAATGCATCGACGTTCCAGCGCACGGTCTTTTTTGCTTGTCTATTAAATGTAGATGATAATTTGCACTTGTACTTAAAGATGACAAGCATATGATCAGTGTCCATATCAGCACCTCTGTATGATCGAACGTCAGTTACACTTGTGGAGTGTCTCTTAGAAATCATGACGTGATCGATTTGATTTTCCGTTCTTCCGTCATTTGATTTCCACGTTGCCTTGTGAATTCTCTTGTGAGGGAAGAAAGTGCTGGAAATTACTAGATCATACATCATAGCCAGCTCGGCTGCGCGAAAACCGTTATTGTTGCTGGTATGATGCAAGCTGTTAGGGCCGATATGTGTTTTAAGTTCTGCAATCCTACCGATTTGAGCATTAAAGTCACCTACCACGACTTTTATATCGTGCCGCGGGATTTTATTGATGACTTCTTCGAGTTCTAGGAAGAACAGGTCTTTAATATCATCTGCTTTATCTTCAGTAGGTGCATGAACATTGACGATCGTTACATTGAATTTTTGCGTGCGGATTCTCAGTGTGCATAACCGCATATTAATTGGGCAGAAGTCGATAACATGCTGATTCACGCGACGGTGTATAAGAAAGCCAACTCCAAATTCTCCTCCGTTTTGATGATCGCAATAATAAAGGGTGTATCCTTTCGCTGTTTCATGGATTCCACTACCTGGCCATCTTAGTTCTTGTAATGCCACTATATCTAGTGTGTAGCTCTCGACTTGTTGTGTGAGTTTTAGGAGATCTCCTGGTCTTCTAAGGCTTAGCACGTTCCAGGTTCCCATTTTTAAATCGTAGTCCGGGTACAGTTTCCGAGGTCGTTCCAATAATGATTCCGAGATATTCCGAGGCCTGTGTACAGAATTCATGACAATAATTTTTTACGGAAATGGGGTGTTAGCCCTTCGCCCAACCCAAATTTTCGTGAATGGGTTCGTTCTGCATCTTAAGGTCACCAGAAACAACCTTTTTACACGTTTATATAGCGAGCCGCTTGATCCAAGTCAGACGCCCGCTGCAAGCCGCCCCTAACATGGAGAACAGACGCTTTCTACACATTTATATAGCGAGCCGCTTGATCCAAGACAGACGCCCGCTCCAAGCCGCCCCTAACATGGAGAACAGACGCTTGAGTTGTATTGGTTTTATGGCGCCAATGACTCGCCATGGTGCAGAATCATTGAGTATAAGCAGTATTTACTCTGCCCCTCTCAACTACACCAACCTAATTCTGTTAGCGTTACCCAGGTAGCACGGCGTGGACGTAGAATTTCGGATTTTCGCTACCCAAAAATTACGATAGATTTGTTGGAGCCATCATCTCAACTGCAAAGAAATGCATCCCAAGAGGCTTTCGTGAGGAATATATTCCTGGCTGGAGTAAAGAGAGCGATTTATTATATGAGGAGTACCTTAGTAGTGGTGAGGCAGACGTGGCTGATGACTTAATATACTCACTGGACGCCGCGAGAAAACAAAAGTGGATTAAGGAAAACGTTGAAAACGTTGATTTTTCCCATTCAAGCAGGGAAGCATGGAGTCTCCTTCGGAAACTGGGTGGCTCAAACTCAATTACTCGTGCTAACAATGAAATAAATCCAAAGGACATCGCAAATCACATAGTAAATATGTCTCGTGCTTCTATTAATCGCCTTCATAAGAGAACAATTAAACGCAAATTAAGAGAAATGAAGCGCAATTGCTCGTCTCCATCGAAGTATGCGAACTCTTTTAGTAGCGAAGAACTAGAATCAGCTCTGTCCCAAACAAAAAACGGAAAAGCAGCTGGCTACGATGGCATTTTTCCAGAATTTCTTAAGAATGCTGGAAAAAATGTAAAACAGTGGCTAACTAAATTTTTCTCGAATGTCCTAGAAACCGGCAACCTACCAAAACATTTTAAGACTACGAAAGTGATAGCGATACTTAAGCCAGGTAAACCATCCAATGAACCAGGAAGCTATCGCCCGATTGCCCTTTTGAGCACCTGCTATAAATTGCTAGAACGGCTCATATACAATCGTAACGCACCGATATTGAATGACCAGATCCCAGTCGAACAAGCTGGTTTTCGTCCCAATCGCAGTTGCACTGACCAATTGCTCGCTCTAACATCCTATATCGAAGCTGGTTATCAAAAACAACTAAAAACAGGCGCAGTATTCATCGATCTTACTGCAGCATATGACACGGTCTGGCGAATTGGGATTATATATAAGCTGTTCAATGCAATACCTTGTAGCACCATCTCGCGTTTAATTAACAACATGCTGAGTAATCGTGTATTCAAAGTTCATCTAAATAATTCCTGCAGTAGGTCTAAAATGCTTAACAATGGTTTACCACAGGGTTCCGTCCTGGCGCCATTACTTTTTAATCTGTACATTCATGAAATTCCTGACACAACATCAAAGAAATTTGGCTACGCTGATGATTGGACCCTGGCCACTCAAAACAAAGACATGGGTGTTTTGGAGGATTTGCTCTCAACTGACGTAGCGATAATGAATGACTATTTTCGAACGTGGAGTTTATTTCCCAATCTAAGTAAAACCGAGAGCTCCTATTTCCACTTAAACAACAAACTGGCAAAACACGAACTATCAGTGTTATTTAACGGCACTGTCATTAAATACAATCAACAGCCAAAGTACCTGGGCATTACTCTCGATAGAACTCTTTCTTTTAAACTCCACCTAGAAAATACGTCACAAAAACTTAAAACGAAAAACAATATATTGCACAAACTGGCAGGCTCTACATGGGGTGCTACTCCAGCTACCCTCCGAACAACTGCTCTAAGTCTGGTTTACTCAGTGGCTGAGTATGGCGCACCAGTCTGGTTGAATAGCACACATACTCAAAAAGTTGACTGCCAGCTGCATGCTACGATGCGTACTATAAGTGGTACTATCAGATCCACCCCTTTACCTTGGCTCCCTGTGTTAAGCAATATCGCTCCACCTGCACTCAGACGCTCGCATGCTCTCATGCGTGAACATAAAAAGGTAACTAACAACACCACGTTACCCTTGCACGAATATTACGGTGACCACACTCGTTGTCGATTGAAGTCAAGAAAGCCTCCACATAAAACTGCCAGCAACCTGCTGACAACTGATTTTAATATCTTGGATGCCTGGGACACCTCCTGGCTTCATTACAACACAACTGGCCTTTCTATTACTAACCCGACTTCTACCCAACCTGGTTTCGATTTGCCACGTCATACCTGGACTACATTAAACCGAATAAGAACGAATCATGGACGTTGTGCTGATTCTTTCTACAAGTGGGGCATTTCAGAGTCCCCTGAGTGTGACTGCGGCGCTCCACAACAAACTATAAAACACATTGCAACTGTGTGTCCAATTCGACGATACAATGGCAACATCTCAGACGTCCATTTGGCAACTCCCGATGTAGTAGCATGGATAGACTCGCTCGATGTAAACATCTAATGTTCAAATGTACTGCCCAATGTTCAAATATTTTACTTTTTAATTTACTTAAAAGACACGCAATCAAATCGATTGTAAGTTCATTTAATGTGTATCCATGTATTGTTTTAGGTAGATTTCATAGAAGAGTCTACCTATTTTTAAGTTTAATTTTTTAATGTGTCACAAAAAAAACCATATGCTAAATAAATAAATAAATTAAAATTCGTTGCAGATCTACTGTTACAGTTACATTACAATTATCTATTGTTACAAAATCCATTGTGTATTGTTTAATAATATTTAGTCAAAATGGAACTTCACACAATTCAAAGGAAGAGTTATCAAATTTCGATTATAATCGAATATCGAGCAACCAAAAATATTTGACTATAGTTTGAACTAAATCTTTCATTTTTCTAAAAGTACCTTACAAGACATCGAGTGTTAATGTAAGCATTTTAAAAAAAGGCCCTTGTTCAAACTGATAAATCAAAATTATCGTAATATCTTGCAGTTTATTTTAACAAAAATAGACGATGGAAGCAGGACAACAGGCCGTTAGAAGAAGCTAGTTAACCTGAAGAAAGCGGCGAACAATCCTAAAAAAATTAGATTCAAATAGCAAACACCGCCTTTTAGTCTTTAAATCTTTAAACTCGAATATAATTTGGATAACCTAGTTGTGTATGATTTGTGTTAGGCGCAGACTGGACTTTATCTTACGATTTTGACGAAAAACTTGTTTCTTATCCTAATATAATAGAGAATAGAGCATAAGAGAGACTGCACCCTGTGCAGTGAATGAAAATGATAAACTAATATCAGTATTAATATACTATTGTTTAAGTACTGTTAACAATTTTAGTAATAATTCTTAAGGAAACGATTATTTACAGGTTTTAGAAGTAAAATAAATGTAGCATTCTTTTGATGGCAGATGGCATACAACTAAAATAGGTTTAATCTTATAAAGATAAATCTCACTCCAATTAAAATTACGAAATCCTACCAACGAGTATTCAAATAACTGATTTTACTTCGGTCTGAAAGACCTAAGTATTACATTCATGAGCTCAAAGTGAAATTCTTACCCCCACAGGACCTCCTGATTCTAAAAAAGCAAAAAAAAAATGTATGTCTGTCTGCCGGCCGGCCGTCATTACCTACGCTGTAGGGAAAACCGCTGGAGGGATTTCAAAAATTTTTTTCTAAAAATAGGTATTCACAAGGCACAGGTCCGAAAGGACGCTGTGTTCGATAACTGTACCGGAAGTGTGTCAAAAAAATCATTATGTGTGTCAAAAATAGCACATTTTCATATTTTTGGCTTAAAAAACGTTCATTTTAAGTGATTACGAGTAAGAACATTAAATTTGGAGAAATCTTGATGGTCGGGATTTGTATGTAAGATCAAAAACTAGATTATTGCATTATAAGTTTGTCAAAAAAATGTTGTCAAGTGTGTCAAAAGAAAGATTTTTATTTATTTTTTTACCTAATTTTTTGGAAAAAAAAAAATAAAATTAATTGTTTGTTTAAAATGAAGTTTTATTATTATTATTGAGAATTATGGCATTATGAGGTTGTCAAAAAAATGTTGTCAAGTGTGTCAAAAGATTTTTATTTAGTTTTTTACCCTTTTTTTTTTGGAAAAAAATAAAATTGTTTTTTTTAAATGAAATTTTATTATTATTATTGAGAATTATGGATTATAAGTTTGTCAAAAAAATGTTGTCAAGTGTGTCAAAAGAAAGATTTTTATTTATTTTTTTACCTAATTTTTTGGAAAAAAAAATAAAATTAATTGTTTGTTCGAAATGCAGTTTTATTATTATTATTAAGAATTATGGCATTATGAGGTTGTCAAAAAAATGTTGTCAAGTGTGTCAAAAGATTTTTATTTAGTTTTTTACCCTTTTTTTGGAAAAAAATAAAATTGTTTCTTTGAAATGAAATTTTATTATTATTATTGAGAATTATGGATTATAAGTTTGTCAAAAAATGTTGTCAAGTGTGTCAAAAGAAAGGTTTTTATTTATTTTTTACCCATTTTTTTTAGAAAAAAATAAAATTAATAGTTTGTATGACATGATATTTTATTATTATTATAGAGAATTATGGCATTATAAGTTTGTCAAAAAATAATGTCAAGTGTGTCAAAAAATGATTTCATTTATTTTTTAGCCAATTTTTTGGAAAAAAAATGTAGCTGTTTTTATGACGTAAATGTAATCTAAAATGAAATTAGACATGGAAGTTTTTGAATTTTTTATAGTTTTTGAAATATTTTTGGAATTTTGAAAAAGTTTGTATTTTTGATTTTGTAATAATTTTTGCAATATTTTTAGAATATCGGCAAAAGTTTTAATTTTTGATTTTGTAAGAATTTTTGAAATATTTTTAGAATTTTGAAAAATTTTACATTTTTGATTTTATTATAATTTTTGGAATTTTGAAAAAATTTTCAATTTTTGATTTTGTAATAATTTTTGCAATATTTTTAGAATTTTGGAAAAAGTTTGAATTTTTAAGAATTTTTGAAATGTTGGAATTTAGAAAAAATTTAAATATTTGATTTTATTCTAATTTTTGGAATATTTTTGGAATTTTGAAAAAGTTTGACTTTATTTAATTTTTACAATATTTTTGGAATTTTGATTATAATTTTCTGGCAACGTATTGATGTTTCGTGTTAGTTGTGTAGTAAATTTTTAAACTGAGTTAAAAAAATGCTTGTACTTTAACAAAGAGTTATGTTTGATATACATCGCTGCCCAAAACTAAAAACCATGTCCTCATAAAAGTTTTTTACCGAAAACTATATCAAAATCCTTAACCCAGACCGAAGTCTTGATATCTCAGAGCTGTGAGATTTCAGCCCCTCCATATTTTTCGATTAGCTTTATAAGTTACGATTAGTTATTATAAACTAAATCGGCGAAAGTTAGTGAAATTTCTCAAACTGTATTTTAAACACTGTTTGCAATAAATAACATCAAATAAATATTTATTAAAATTACAGAAATAAATAAACTATTACGGCAACAACTTGAATTGTCATCCACCGTTGATAACAAAGAATGTAATTTTCTTGTTTTGTTTCTCTGGCATTATCCAATTACATATTTGGCATCTGGCATTATCCAATTACAACTTGAATTGTTATCCTCCGTTGATAACAAAGAATGTAATTTTCTTGTTTTGTTTCTTTGCCATTATCCAATACATATTTTCAAAAACAAAAACATGAATTTTTAATAAATTTCATAAATTTACTTATAATTTAAAAATTACAGTAATTTCTTGATAGTAAGCTCGCAAAATAAAGATCGATAGAATCACAATATTTAATAACTTACTCTGGAACATTTATATAAAGACCAACGGCATCACTCAATAAATTCAAAATGATATACATCACTTACTCTACATTTATAAGTCATGATAATCTATCGAATTGCAAATAGGTATGTTAACGCATAATTTTACAACCAAACACCTTTCGCCTGAAGTTGAGTTCAACTTTTTTGATCTAATCTGATCTTGTTTGTTCATTCCTATAATTCGTTTCAGGAAATTTTTTCACATTTTTGAACATAACTCAAAAACTGCGCTTTTGAAAAATACAAAAAAATTGTTTTAGACTAGAAAAAAAACCTGTCATATGACACCCCACTCAACAAAGTCAAAAATAATTTGTTTTCAAAATTTCCACCCTCAAAATAAAATTTGAAATGATGGGCCGACCGCTATAGTTTTCATTAAATCTTTACAACATTGCCCATAACCATGAATTTTTCCAAATGTTTTCTTTTGTAATGTTCGAAGATAAGGAGGGGGGGGGGGGGGGTGGTCGACACATAACTCAAAAACTGCGCTTTTGAAAATTGCAAAAAATATTGTTTTAGACTAGAAAAAATTTAACCTTTCATAAGACACCCCCCCCCCCCGTTTCAACAAGGCAACATTGCCCATAACATAACCATGAATTTTTCCAAATTCTTTTGTAATATGTTCGAAGTTAAGAGGAGGGGACAGGAAATATTTTTCACATTTTTGAACATAACTCAAAAACTGCGTTTTTGAAAATTATAAAAAAATTATTTTGGAATAGAAAAAAAATTAACCTTTCATATGACACCCCCTCAAGACGGTCAAAAATATTTTTTTTTCGAAATTTCCACTCTCAACCCCCTCAAAATAACATTTGAATTGATGAGTCGACCGCTATAATTTTCGTTCAATCTTTACAACATTCCCCATAACATGAATTTTTTCAAATTTTTTCTTGTGTAATGTTCGAAGTTAAGCGCCCCGGGACAGTAAAAACAACACTCGTTTTTAGCAATATCAAAAAAACTAAGTAGTCGAAAAATCAATGAAATTTTTTTTTGAAATGTTTTGATCTTTTTCGATTTTTCTAAACCAAACTCGATTCCTTACAAAAAACTTTTGTTTTACTATCTCCTTATCTACGTTCATAAAATATAGATGAAAACAAGTATTTGAATTTTTTTTTGTTATCAGTAGGCGTGGGAAAACACATTTAAAAACTGTAGAAAATTTCAACTTGATAGCACTTTTAGTTTGTGAGTGGACGGACACCGAAGTCTTACCAATAGGGTACCGTTTTTATTTTTTTAAAGTACGGAACCCTAAAAAAGGTTAAAATAATTAAATGATCCATCACTCCCGTACTGAGATCGATTCCTAATTTCCTAACTAGGAAAGTTGAATTTTTCTTTCGAAAGACTTCCTATTTCAGTTATAGAATTAATCAAATTCAAATACAACAACCATAACATAATTACATGATAACAATTAATTAATAACAATAACTCAATAAGCAAATTAAATAAATTTTCAAATTAACAGGCGAATTTTAAGTTAAAATTATCAAAATATCATTTAAATAAACATTCACCGCAAAATTCACACAATCAAGATGTTACAAAATAGTTTAAAGGTTCAAAGCTAGTATGTTCCATAACATGATCGTGAAAATATAAAATTACAACATATTACAATAAAAACCCTGAATCAAAGACACAAACAAGAACTATAAAATCTTATTTAATAGCAAGTTTCTTATTTTATTTATTTTATTTTTTTAATTATTTTTTATGTATGTTTCTCAATCTAAACCGTTGTTTTCGTGTTCTGTTTTTTATTAGAATTTGCCCTTTAGACATTTTCCAAGTTCTAGAATCTAGTCTAATTAAAATAAAAATAAATTAAAATAAAAATCCTAAAAATCCTAGTTTTTTATTTCAAAATAAAACGTTTTTCTTCTTAAATTCAAACAATTTGTCGTTTGGTATAAGATTTCGATAGAGCTTTTATGTAAGCGTGAATGCAACAAAATATAAGAAAACAAAAATCAGTATATGTATATATAACACAATCAACTATATGCTATATTTGTATTTTGCTTAATTTTTGTAAATACATTTTTGTATTGTTTGATCTCATTTCTTTCGTACATTATTTATTACTGAAGCGATTTAAGTAATATTTTTAATAAAAGCATTTTAAAAAGTGTGGGAAAATAATCTCTAATTGGAGGAGTAGAGTAAAAAATTTAACTTTAAGATTTGTTGTTTTTATTGGATCAACTCAAAAACAGTAACAGAAAATGTTTCGCTGGATATATTAGATGGAGCAATTTACATTTGATCAACTATCTAAAATCTAAATGTTACCTTTAACTTATTATTGTTATATTAACAATAATTATTTGTAAAATTTGGTTTGTAATTTCTAACATCAATAGTTGGATCAGGTTAGGAAGATTAGTAATAAGTAATAACTACTATCGAATTCAAATCAATAATTCTTAACATGTAATAGTTTTTAATAGTTATCGTACATTTTGTTGTTAATGTACGCTCAAAGTATATTATACTTGAACCATTACATCGTTGTAGTCGCGATAGTAATTTTTTGAAGGAATAGTCTTTGAATGTCTTCCTACACGCAAATATGACCGGCAAACTTTAAATTAAAACTAAACCTATATTGACAAAGTTCAAAACATTGTAGGCTGTCATAACCTTCGATATTTCTGTTATGACAGACGCAAGAGATTTAAATCAATTCAACAAAATTTGTTACAAAAAACAAATTTTGATCGACAGTCACAAAAGCATCCATTCTGCTATGTACAAAACTAAAAATAAATAAACAAAAAACGACCAATACACTTTTTTCAATACGTATTCTAAATTTGGTCACTTTAAAACAAAAAATTAAATTTCAACCTAACACAAACAAAAATTTATAAGAAAAACAACGTTGCTTTTTTATTTTAATCAATGAAGAACTGTTTCATTCAGGCAGGAAGACTGCTTCACCTAATGAGGGAGGATACATGTGTAGCGATCGAGACGAAGTCGAGATTTCTAATATATCCGATATATATCCGATATATATAATATATCCGATATATATCTAATATATCCGAAATCGATAATACTCTTAATGACCAAAATGCTTATTAAATTTATTGCAGGATCGTAAATATCCTAATATAAATATCCTACCCGAATATATTCAACTAAAATCATTTAAATTTAATATTTTAAACATAATATTTCAAATTTTCGTTTCAAAACATTAAGCTCTACTTTTTTCATCATAATTATATTGCTATTTGTTTGCAAACATTATTTTCTCTAAATATTTTTCAAAATCAATGACTTCTAAATCATAAAATATGAAGGGGCTGAAATCTCGAGGCTATGTATGAGATATCAAGGCTTCGGTCTGGGCTAAGGGTTTTAATACAGTTTTCGGCAAAGGCTTTTACGAGGACATTGTTTTTAAATTTGGACAGCGATGTATATCAAACATAAAACTCTTTGTAAAAGTACAAGTATTTTATCTCTGTTTAGAAGTTTATTACAAAACTACAAAACTATTACGAAACATCAATATGTTGCCGGAAAATTATAACAGATCATAAATTAACATAATTTAGTGAAAAGATGATACACTCAGTAAACTACACAAAAAGCTCTCCATTAAGCGTTCAGTAATTTCAACTTTAAAAATCAAACGATCTATTATCTACCAATACCTAAACATTTCAATTAGTACAGAAAACTTTTTCGATTAATTATATGCTTCTTTCTTTTCTTTAAATGCTTCTTTTTAAAAATTATTTATTTGTTTTAGAAAAAAACGAAATTTAGTCTGCAACAAGCTAATATTTTCCAGCTGTACTTATTAGTCTACACTATACTGTGAACAAAGGAGTGAATTCAATCACAAACACGCTCATAATACTTTTCCGTTTAGCGTAAATACTTCTAGTATTTTGTAAAAAATCAACTTTTGTAAAAACTTAACACTGACAACTTGGAGGATATTATATTTTCCGAAGAAGAGGTGGAGAATCCAATAAGGAAAATTAAACCATCAAAAGCGGCATCTCAGCCATCATGCTCAAACACATCGGACCCAAAGGTTTGAACTTCCTCACTACTACACTTAATGCATCTCTAAATACTCTTCAGATACCAAATATCTGGAAAACGGCCAGAATCAGCCCCATTTTGAAACCAGGAAAACCTGAAGAAAAGGGGTCTTACAGACCAATATCCATCCTTTCATCGGTGGTAAAACTCATCGAAGCACTTCTGCTCCCCCAGCTGACAAGATCCTGCAATTTGGCGCCACACCAACATGGCTTCCGGCGAGCACACAGTACAACCACCGCGCTACACAGAATACAAAACCAGATCAGTGATGGTCTGAATCAAAAACAACCATGCGCTAGAACAATTTTAGTTGCACTTGACCTGTCAAAAGCATTCGACACAGTGTCGCACGCTGCTCTATTGGATGAATCTTCAACACTAATCTTCCAGGTTTGATGAAGCGCTGGTTGTGCAATTGCCTCAGAGGTCGCCAAACATATGTTGAGTTTCGTAACTGCAAGGCCAAAATGAGAGTGCTAAGACAAGGAGATCCTCAAGGCAGAGTTCTCTCACCGTCATTATTCAATCTCTACCTAAGCAGTTTGCCTACTCCACCAGAAGGGATAACTATCACGTCATATGCAGACGACTGCACAATGCTTGCAACAAGAAATAACTTGCAACAACTCATAAATATCCTGAATACCTACCTTAATATTCTGAATGATTGATTAAAAAGCAGAAAACTAAAACTTTACACTGAAAAGTTCACTTCTACACTTTACACCACATGGACGAAGGAGGTAAATTCAACACTAAGCATCTGCATAGACAACATACTTATTCCTGTAAAAAATCCGAGACTGTTGGGTGTAACATTCGACCCACTGCTTAAATGCAATGCTCATGCACAAGAAATAAACTCAAGATTGAAAAACAGGAATAACGCATTAAAAGCACTAGCGGGTAGTTCATGGGCAAAGATAAAAACACGATCATAACAACATACAAAGCAATAGGAAGACCTATTTTAAATTATGCTGCACCCATATGGACCCCCAAGTTGCCAACACTCACTGGAATAAAACAACACAAAATGCTGCCATGCGAACCGCAACCGGATGTCACCTGATGGCCCACCGAGATCATTTGCACAAGGAAAGTAACATATTGCTAGTCCGTGAACATAATGAAATGCTAACCAAACAATATCTATTGGCCTGTCACATAGAGCAACATTCTTGCAATGACACCTTAACTACGATCGAACCACCTAGAGACAAAAGGAAGACAGCAAGATGCTTTCTGCAAGATGTCAGAGATAGCCAGGTTACTGGTAACATCGACGAATCTACATATAGAACTGGCTTAAAAACACTTCACACCAAAACGGTTGAAAATGCAATAAGGAGCTATATTCCAAATCGTGTTTTAAATAGAAAGCCACCAAAAATCGCTGCCAAATAGGTCAAACTACCCCGTAGCACCAGATCCATTCTACCTCAACTAAGATCCGATTGGTCACGCATTCTAAACAACTACATGAGCAGAGTTGAACCTGAAATTATTGACAAGTGTCCCGCATGTGAGGGCACGCTACACGATGTAGACCACCTATTTAATTGTCCTGTAAATATAACTAACTTGACGAAGGAAGATTTGTGGTACCGCCCAAGGGCAGTAGCAGAGTTCCTGAGCCTGGACATGGAGCCGGAGGATTAGCAAACACGTCGCTACAACATCAACAACAACAACGCGTTATTAACCAGTCTAATACCTTGTAACCATGTGCAGACCATATTATGTTTATTTGTATTTTCATATATGTTGCTCTTTCCACACGTTTAAAGGTCTGGAAAAAAAATTGGTTTGGTAGGCCTGGCCCAAGTTTTATTTGCCAGACTTGGCCCAAGCCTGGCTTGCCATATTTGGCCCCAGGACATCAGCCCAAACTTGGGCTGTTTGATAATGTTAAGACTGGCCCAACCTCCAAAAGCTATGGCGAGGTCTTGACCCAGGCTTGACCCCTTAGCTTTTTCTTACCCGGGTAACAAATGTATGAAAATCATTCTTTTGACATACTTATACCGGGGCATTCCATTTCAAACCAACCAAAAGACTAATTTTCAACCTGACCATTTTAGATTTTTTTGAAACTCACACAAAATTATTCTACATGAATATACAAGTAAAAAATGATTTTCAAAAATTTTTCTCTCTACGTTTTTTTGGAATTAATTTTCAAAATTTTGGAATATCGTCATTTTGGGGCCCATCTGTATACTTTAAATTTTAAATATGATATGCTACTCGCCTATGTTGGTTCAAAACCGGTTTTTGGAATATCTCTAAAAACTTTGTTTGAAAAAAAATCAAAGATGGTGTTTTTTTTTAAATTTTGCGAAAATCATATTTTTTTTAATATATATACTATATTTAAGAAATTTTGAAAATTTGAGGGTGGGATTAATATAAGATCAGAAATTATAGTAAATCATAAGAGGTAATGACCAACTAAAACTAGAACATTACTCTCGATTTAATATTTTTACATGTAAATAACAGTGGGTTCAAATTTAAACAGGTTTGTAAATTAAAAAGCTGCTTTAGTAAGTAGTTTAAATATATTTTTCTATTAAAATAAAATTATATTTTCAAGCAGGCTTTATCTTCTGTGAAAATGGGTTTTTTTCCTCTAGTGTAAAAATATTTTCGCTAAATAACAAATTGTAGTTACTTTGGTATTTTGATGTAAATTTGCAGTTTTTAAAACAAAGCAACCATGAAAAAATAGAATATGAGTTTTGAGTATTATGTTGTCGATTTTTAATTTTATAATTTAAAATAAATATCGTTTATATATTTACTATCATAGAAAAAATTGCATTTCCTACCCGAGATAAAAACATTCTACGTTCGTGCAATTGTCCCACTCGACGCTAACCGGCTAACGTGTCTCGGGGACAAATTTACACTCACGAAAAAGTAGCGTTTTCATCTCTTGTAGCGAAATGTACAATTATTTTTAAATAAATGATACTCATGCGATTCTTTTTAATTTAACAGATAATTTCTAAATCGCCTTGATGGATTCATCATGTCTTAATCGATTCATTTTGCCTGTAGTTGTTATAGGATCAACTTTTGTCACCACTTCCTTTTTATGAATAGTTAATATATCTGGCAATAAAGTGTATTTGAAATATGAAGAAGGTCCATGTGGTGCCAAGAAGCTTATTCGCATAAAATTCTCTTCTATTGCTAGCACACAGCCTAACCACCACTTATTTGAATATTGGCATGTTACAAAGCCAACAATTTCATTGATGTCCAGATCTTCACCAGTGTCCTCAGATGAAACTATTTTTAAACTTGATTCTACTGAAAATGAGTAGTTTTTTACCAATATCCGAAATTCATTTTGTGGAATGTAACAGTAAAACTTTAGAATGCCTTTAATTGTTTTTTCTGTTTCGAATCTGCTCTTCAAGATTCTTTTTCCGCCTGATGCTCTACGTTAGTAGTATACATAAATTTTATGTTGACTATATTGTCATTGGATTTGGCTCAGTTAAACAATTCGCGAGGAGTCATTATTTGTTTGTTATACAACATCCGTAAACTGGCTAATCTTTTTACGGTGCCTCCTACACCGTCACACGCATTTTTACCATGTGATGATGCAAACAAGTTACATTCAACCTTTATGCCAAAATCTTTTTCATGATTACATAAATTTATAAAATTTGATCTTTTTTTGTACTGTGATGCTGTTCCATCTGAAAAATATACGAGCTTTTCAATTTTGTTGGGCAGTTTCATGTTAAGAAAATCAATCATACGTCGTTGAAATAAATGGATCAACTGCATCAGGCACCATACAGTCAGAAATTTTAACTACACTTAGGTGCTCTAATTTCTTTGATTCCTCAATTCCTCTCTTTGATTCATCAATATGCTTCCGCAGGAGGGATCGATTTTGATCGATTATGATCAATGTTGATATACGGGTCTGACTACCCTGCGTACTCCAGTCCTTGCCATTGACATATGAGTTAGCGTGAGATATCACATACCACTGGCAATGGCAGGAGATGTCATTAGCCAAGATGATATCTTAGGGTGCTGGCGGACGAACTTTAATTAGTCAACGGCAGCACTTCCAGTCTTAGCTGGGCAGCGTTCCGTAGTGGTACCGCTCATTAACTCTTCCGAGGAATCAGACCAACACGTAATTATGTGTGGACTTTGTGCCTCGATTGAGGTGGTGAGCGGTGCGTCTGGAGTGCGCTGCATCAGTTGGATTATTGGCAATTAGTTTTGTTTTCTGCAAATTTCTCACAATTTGTGTTTTACTTATTATTTTATTATTATTTCTTCATCTTATCATGAAATATTGGCATATGTCATGTTATGTTGTATGATAGGATTTTTTACTTAGTTATCCATTTTAAAATAAAACATAAAAAAATAAAATAAAGCTTTTGATATATAATATATATAATAATTAACTCAAAACCTACTATTATTTACATGTAAACATAATCAATCGAGAGTAATGTTCCAATTTTAGTTGAACATAACCTCTTATGTTTTACTCTAACTTCTGATCCCGCATTAATCCCACTCTCAAATTTTAAAAATTTCTTTATTACAGTATATTAAAAAATATATGATTTTTTCAAAATTTTTACAAACACTATCTTTGATTTTTTTCAAAAAAAGTTTTTAGAGATTTTCAAAAAAACGGTTTTGAACCAAGCATATCAAATTAAACCATGTACAATTCTCCTTAAATGAAGGGTCTAGCAGCTCCCTAGGTTGTACTTAGAATCTTTTTAAATGTCAAAATTTGTAAACATTGGATTAATGGAGGATGATAATGAAATTGTATTTGCGTTATTTGGTAACATTATAATAAACTATTATCGTATTATTATTATTATTATTTTTCTGGATTCTATAAATTTTAATGTCTCATCATATGTCTCTACAAATAAATATTAATTAAAATTTGTGCTTAATTCTCATAATGGAGCTGACGAGGAGACTTTTCGTCCGCCGCCTGGTGGTCGACAGCGCAACTTGGGCATGAAATGAAGTCACTGATTTAGCTCAAAAAGTTGGTATGAGGCACACAGCATTAGATACAAAAAAGGAACAAAATATGATGTAGATTTAACAATTTTCTCAAAATATTTTACTATATTTTGCTGTATTATTATTTCGTCGCTTTAATAATGAAACAACGTATGCTATTTATACGTTGTTTTTATATAATAGGTGCGCTGCATTCCCCATAAGGGCATCTTTGAATTGGCGTTTTTACATTTTCGAATTATTTTATGACTGGGGGTAAGAATTAATAAATTATAAATTAACGTCCATGCAAATGCATGCGCACATCAAATTTTAAACTCAAATATCTCGAAACTATACTTTTGCGTATACGTCATTTCATTATTAAAGCGACGATTTTCACTCCTGCATTTAGGAGTGATATATTTTTTTTTTTTTTTTTTAATAAAATGTGTTGTGTAATAGGGTTTAGAATATGTGTCACAACAACACATAAATACCTTTTAAGACCTAGGTCTAGACCTGGGTCCCACAACAACTGGCGTTCTGAGGTGTAGATTAACGCTTTTTTTAAACATATGTGGGTTGAAGCCACCTGAGACTAAGTGTTCCGGCAAACTATTCCATTTATACGCAGTTCGGACAAAGAAGTCTCTCTGCGATCTGCCAGTATGACAGCGCGGGATCTTTACCGTTTCACTGGTTGCGGCAGCCGATTGCCGAGTGGAACGGGGGTAAGAATAAGTTTGAGGCATGATGCCGCTGATTTCATCTGAGCACTGCTGATGACGATATTTGTAAAAAACAACGAGGTCAGCAACAGTGCGACGATGTTGTAGGGAATCAAGTTTTGATGTCAAAGTTCGATCACCTACAATTCGTATAGCTCGCTTTTGAACAGAGTCCAAGAGGGCCAAGATGGAAACAGAGGCAGCACCCCAAACTTGACAGCAGTACTCCATACAGGGACGAATATAGGACTTATAAACATGGAGCAATTGGTATGGAGTGAAAAATTTTTTGCATCTATTTAGGAGGCCGAGTTTTTTAGACGCGCTTTTTGCCATCGCCATTACATGATCGTTCCAGAGTAGGTCATTTGAAACTGTGACACCCAACAAACGAATGTTTTTACATTCACCTATTGGTTCATCACACATACTAAATAAAATATCTTTGGGGAACTCGGTCTTTAATCTGGAAACAATCAACAGCTGTGTTTTGGTGGAGTTGAAATTGACAAGGTTTTGGTCACCCCAGTCGGCGACTTTATTCAGGTCTTTGTTCACGTTTATGGCAGCGTCTCTCCGGGCAGGATTTATTCGTTCGTGCATTTTACCTTTTGAAGGAAGGGGCTCGAACGACTTGTGCAGAGTACTATCATCTGCATTTATTGGGTTGCTGGTGATTTTCAACAATTCGTTGATATAAATCAAAAATAGGGTTGGGGACAATACTGAGCCTTGGGGTACACCAGCGTTAATTAGTTTAGACTCAGAAGAATATCCGTCTAAGGTTACCGAAATGTATCGGTCGGATAGAAATTTGAATCAGCTTCACAACATTGGGATGAAAACCGTACGCAACGAGCTTGTTGATTAAGTTGGCATGCCAGACTCGATCGAATGCCTTGGAGATGTCTAAAGCGATAACGTATGTTTCACCACCTTTATCAAGTATGCTGTTCCAACAATGCGCTACATAGTTTAATAGATCGGTAGTTGATCTTTTGTTTCGAAAACCGTATTGGCTGTCGGATATTAAATGATTTTCTCCAGAAATATTGAAATATGTGTATTAATATAATGCTCATAGACTTTGGATAGGACCGATAGTAAAGCTTTTGGCCTATAATTTGAGATATCGGATTTTGGTCCCTTTTTGGGGACGGGCTGGACATTTGCCAACTTCCAGCACGAGGGAAATATACCAGATTTGTAGGATTGGTAGAATATTTTAGTTAAAGTTGGTGCAAGTTCTTTGGAAAAGGTTTTTAAAATAATGGGTGGAATATTGTCCATTCCTGGTGCTTTGTTGATGTTTAACCCCTTTAAAAGTTTAGCGACTATTTTGGGTTTGAAGTGAAGTTCATTCATATTAACTCCTGAAGACTGGATTTGGGGTATTTCTTTAGGAGTTTCCAAAACAGTGGAGTTTAGAGCAAAGCGTTCAGCGAACAAGTTAGCTTTTCTTGCGGGATCATTGACGATTAAATCACCATCAATAATAGGGGGAATAGAAAATTTTGTACCAGAATTTAAAGAATTAATGGCACTGTAGAAACTCTTTTATTTATTTTATATTACTCGCTCTGGAAGAACGGAGTAAAGGAGTGATATGAGGAGCGTTTTAAACTCTGGTAAATACATGTATTTTCATTTATGCATATAATACAGAACTCGTCTTGCTCGTACAAAAAATCTTGTATATAATTCGGGAATAAAGTTAATTTTTTGCTTTGGAGTGTTTGTAGCCTACTTAAAAGACCTGCTTTTTTTTTTTTTTTTTTTTTTTTTTTATTTAATTATTTATTTTTATCCTAAAAGTTTGACAACTTGTATTGGATAATATTTAATTTGCGATATAACATATGTATCCAAAATGACTTAAGCTAAATCTTTATTAAAATCATCTACATTCAAGCTTGAGTTTCTTGAATTAAATTAAATAACTTATATACTTCCTTTATTAAAATTAATGTAAATTCAAGCTTGAATCAATAACATTAAACTATACTGAATTGAAGTATCTTCCCATCCCAACATTTTTTTAATTTTTTTTTTTTTTTAATGACTAATTCTGAATGCGATATCTCTGTGTCCTCACCCATTCATTAAAAACTACTTCCTTCACCGAAGTCTTAAATTTAGATATTAATAATGTATTTTTAAGTGAAGATGGCAATTTGTTATAGGATATGACGCCCATAAAAAATATATTACTTGCACCTCTATTGGATCTAACCGCGGGTACGTAAAGATTCGAACGTCTTCTAGTAGGGTATGGGTGCACATCTCGGAGATTAGTAAAAATCAAATTACACTTTGTAATTTTTAGTTGAATTTTGTGTATAAATAGCAATTGTTGATAATGAGACATTGTTTCAACCGGTAATAGTTCCTTATTATACAGATTTATAGTAGGTGTCAATCTTGGCAGCATTTTTATTGTTTTGACCGACTTGTTTTGAAGAACTTGAAGGTCATTTATAATAGCTTTTGTTGTTGAAGGCTGCCAAATAACATTCATATACATTAAATGACTCTGAATATGCGCATAATAAATGGTCCAAGCTGTTTTTTCGCTAACAAATTTTCGAATTTTATATAGAGCACAAGACAATGGAGCTATTTTCTTCTTTATTTTTTCGACATGCTGCTTGAAAGTTAATTTAGCGTCAATAATTAGACCAAGATATTTAACAGAATCCACTTGATTTATTTTGATTGAATTAAAAAGAAAAAACGGTTGGAGATCTACAGGCATTCGTTTGTTACCAAATATAATATAATTGGTTTTTTCCACGTTAAAAGATAAGTTATTGGAATCAAACCATGTCGCAAGTGTTTTCAAATCGTTTTGCATTTTTTGAACTAATTCATCAGCACTTTCCGCTGTATATACACAGGCAGAATCATCAGCAAATAACTGAAGAAGTCCCTCCAATTCCAGGTTAAATATATCATTAATATAAAAATTAAACAAAAATGGTCCCAAAATTGAACCTTGCGGAACCCCTGCAATTACATTCTTTTGATTACTCCTTACACCATTTACAATAGTAAATTGTTTTCGATTTATGAAATAGTCCTCTAAAAGAGAGAAAGATTCATCTGTTATAGTGAGATACCTCAGTTTATCTAATAAGATACAGTGGTCTATACAGTCAAAAGCCTTTTGTATGTCAACAAATAATACAGAAACATAGAGATTTTTATCAAGTGCTGTATATATCTCATTAAGGAGATTTGAGACTGCTGATTCAGTAGATGATTTATGGGTAAATCCAAATTGATTTCTATTAATGATACTGTGCTTGGAAAAATATAAAGAAAGCTGTTTTAAGATAACACGTTCATAGATTTTAGAGAAAGTGGTTGTTATAGAAATTGGACGATAGTTCGCACTATCTGTCTTGTCTCCTCGCTTATAAACTGGTTGAACTCTAGTCACCTTTAGCTCATCAGGAAATTTACCATCGATAATTGAATTATTTATTAGTCTAGTTATAACTGGAGTAAGTGCATCTTTAAATTTAAAAATGAATTTTGCTGATATAAGATCATATCCAACTGCAGAACCTTTATTCAAATTGTTAATAACATTATGAATTTCCTCTTGATTAATTTGGTTTATACAAAGTTTCTCATTTGTATTGTAATTTAAAAAAGATGAGTAATGTGGAATATTTGGCAAAATATTTGATTTCATTTGGCAAGTTTTAGAAACATTTACAAAGAACTTGTTCAACTCATTTGAAATAATATTTGGATCATTTATTTCTGTTCCATTATTTGACAAAACCACAGTTTCACTCTTTTCGGATCTCATATTATTAAAAAGTAATTTACGGATAATATTCCAGTTTTTCCTGGAATCATTTTTACAATGTTGGAACTCAACATGAAAGTAATTTTTTTTCAGTGAATTATTTAAGTTACTTACTTGACTTCTATAGCGTTTGAATTCCATTACAAAGAATTTATTGCATGGAAACATTTTTACATAATGGAAAAAATGTTCACGCAACTTAATTAATTCAATTAATTCCTTAGTTACCCAGGGTTTCTGTCGTTTTACTGTTGATATTTGTTTTGTATTATTTGAAATAACATTTGATAACACATTGATTAGTTCACGAAATGAGGCGATATTGTCCAAATGAAGGGCTAATACTTCCGCAGAAGCTTTAGTATAATCAAGTATGGTATTGGTTTTACTAACATATTTTGGTTTTTTGATCTCAAAATCCACCTCTAAGAATAACATCTTGTGATCAGAATATGAAATATTAGATACTGCTAATTTGAAAGCAAAGGAGAGACAGTCTGTGATAACATAATCAATTGTTGTTGAGACAGTGTTAGAGATTCGTGTAGCATACATTGGATCGCAAGAATTCAATATTACAAACCCATTTGATAAGGTTAGAGTCACGAGCGCAATTGTTTGAAGATCATTTTTATCAAGCAGGTTAATATTAAGATCACCTGACACAATTGAATTCGCGTATTTGTTTAAAATAAGATCCAGAAGATCAAGAAACGATTGCAAGTCCGCAGAAGGTGGTCTGTACACTCCAATTATGTGCAAGTTTAATTGTAGAATTTTAACAACAATACAACTGCTATCCATTGATCCTGTTTTATATGAGGTAGTTGCACTAAATGACTCGTGAACAAAAACACTCACACCACCACCACGTTTGTGATCTCTACTGCAATGAAATGAATTGTAGTGAATTAAGTTATAGTAAGGTTCTTCATTAGAGTAAATCCAAGTCTCCGAAATCACAATAACTGATGGCATAGTTGGAAGAGTACTGATTGTTAGCTGTATGTCATCAATTTTATCACGTATGCTCCTTGCATTTATAGTCATAATAGAAAATCGCGCACCCCTATTACTGTGGTTTACCGACAGAGAATAACTAATTTCAATATCTTTGATTATATCAATAGAATCAGGCATAGTGCACAATAATTGCAACAAAATAATATTAAGAATCCGGTAAATATAATAATCAAAAACAAAATGCTAGGTAGGACACTTCAATATTTTACTCAGAAAAGATATGTATATTCTATTATCAACTGTCGTTGAATAGTTTTTGTATAGTAATTTAAATAATAAATATAATATGATAATAATTCAGTATAGATTAGAAGACACTTCAATATTTTACAACAAAATATATTTAAATATGTTGTCAAATAACGTTAAATAGTTCTTGCTTAGTAATTTAAGTAATAGATATAATATAATAGTAATAATTTTAGTACACCTTAATTTAATTTATTTACGTAAGCAAAAATTAAAAATTTAGCCACTGGAAAAGTTAAAATTTCAAAAATCAAAATATAAACAAACTTATTCAAATTATTTTTTATATAAAAGTTCATTAACATTTAACACAATTGTAACTTCAAAAGATACGTTTTTTAATTCAAAATTTTAAATCAAACTTATTATCATGTTGGATATGACGTTAGTTGAATCATGTTATAGTAATAAACAATTAACCAATATTACCATACTTTGTTAAGTCCTTAAGTGACGTGATGATTTCAGGTTTTTGTGCATCATCAGTTTGCAAAAAAATATGATTATGTCGATAAAAACATTTAGTAAACTGCCTTGCCTTTTGTAAGATACGACATTTATTTAGTAGATTTAGATTGTGGATTGTAAGGCGTTCATTAATAAAAATTTTTTGTTTTTGTGATGCTTGAAAATCCTGATGATTTGGCTGGTCCTTTGGTAATTGCCGGTGTTCAGTCATGTTACAGAATTGCTTAGCAAATAATGGACCACTGTTTCTCAGCTGTTTCATAAACGCTTGTTTAACTTGCTGTTGATGAAATGTAGCTATTATGATGATTTTTCTACCATTTCGATTATCCGTACTATTGACATTTCTCAAAACCCGTTGATACATCAGGGACATGCCAAAACCATTTTCCAGTTTGAAGAATGCATTAATATTATTAATTATTTCATGAGCGTTAAATAAATCAGAATACGGTATTCCAGAAATGACTACATCATTTTCTAATTGCTTTTGTTCAAGAAAATTTACTTTGCCTTGAAGATATTCTACATCATTCCCGTTGGTTTTTAACAGCTCTTTAATATTGGAAATATCCTCTGAATTTTCATTTGTTTTTGTTTCAAGCCCCTTTAATCTATCATTAATTTGATCAATTTTCAACGCCAACCCTTGAGCCGTGGAATTAACTGCATCTAATACATCTTTTATTGTTGGATTATCAGGATCCATTTTACTTGTAGATCCCGATCTAGTTTCCCGAGTCATTTTATTTATATATATTATAAGAATTAAATCAAGCTAAGAAATGCAACACGATTTTTGTAACTTGATATCACTGTATATTGGAAATGAATTAAACTAATTAATAAACAACTTCGATCACATGTAATGCAGAATTTAATTTTTTATGTTTATTTTTTTTTTGCTTGTTATCACTGTATACAACACAATATGAATAACTTAATTTTTAGGCAATAATTTGATATTTGTGATAAGTATGGATATTTTACGAACAATTCAGTAATAAGTTCTGTAATATTTATAGTTTTATTAATAGAAGAATATCAGACACTATCAAGCTATTATCAGACACTATAAGCTTCACTTAAGAGTATTTTATTTAAAGATTTGATTTAAATAAATAATTTTTATGAAATTTTTCAAACAATATCAAGTTATGCACTTTACTCTCTCGCCATTTTGAAAGATTTTTAAAAGTGTTTGTTAATTTATGGATTTTATAAAAGAAGAATAACAAAACACTGTTTAAACTACCAAAACACTATTAGCTTCACTTAAGATCAATATAACTATTTTAATTGTTTAATTTAAATTAATTTTTATAAATATTTCAACCAACATCAAATCGTGGCTTTTACTCTCTCGCCATTTTGAATATTTTTGTTGCTTTACGCCCTTAATACATAAATAGCTATTTTGACACGCTTTTAAATACAATAATCAAGCTCCTGGTCCCACATACCGATGCCGACCATCAAGATTTCTTCACATTCAATGGTACTACTGATTATAACTTAAAATAAACGATTTTTAAGCAAAAAAACATACATCTTTTTAAGTTACACAAATTGAAGAATTTCTTACACTAAAGTAACATGAGTTAAAAAAAACGTTCGACATTATGAAATATAAATCATAGTAAAAACTTTTGCAGGTTTATTGCTCTCTAAAAAAAACAAATGGTAAATAAAAACAAAACCACCATTCACTTTAATTATGCTAAAATCTAAACTTAAAATATTGAAATTTGAACTAAAAATTGGTACTTTTGTTTTCATTCTTTTCCATTTTTTGTATTATTGAAATCGAAAAAGATTTTCGAAAATAAAATAAAATAACTTTTCTTCCTAACGACTGTTTAAAAGATTAATGATAAATTATCACACTTAATATGTTAATTTCTTACATTAGTAAAAACGATTGTATCAAAATAACTCCACCTAGGAATAAAAAATAAGTTGGTTTTTTTTATATTTAAAAGCTTCAGCGGCTTCAGTTCAACGAAACACTGGCAAAAATATATTTTCCCGTTTACATATATATGAATTATTTCGAATTCTTATTTATATCGAATTTTCTATGCTATCAATATTTAACATATATATATTAAACTAACAATTCCTTTGAATAATATCGACGTTCTTCTTTATCATTAGTTTGCAATTTTTTATTTTAAGAAATTAATGGTTTTTGGCATATGAAATTGTTGTTTAATAAAATTTATCGTATAAGAAAATAATATATGTTTTGACGAATGACCATTTTTTATTTTACTTTACTATGGTTTACTAATAAAAATAACAATCTTACAAATAACAATCTAATAAAAATAACAATCTTACAACTTACAATCTTGCTAAGAGCGCGGTTCAAAGGTTAGGATATCTAGGGCGTTGTCGTAAGTTTTTCAATAGCGAACAGCTTCTTTTAATATATAAATCATTTATTCGCCCCTGCATGGAGTACTGTTCTCACATCTGGGGTGGTGCATACCCAACCTCTTTAAATTGTCTAGACACTGTCCAACGGAAAGCAATTACATTGATCGGCAATTCAAATCTTAAAATCTTACAAACGAGCTTGATTCGTTACAGCATAGAAGAAATGTCGCTGATTTGACGATATTTTAGAAATACATTATGAATGAGTACTCTTCAGAGGAGATTGTTATTATGGACCTTTCGTACAAAATAATATTAATAATATTGCTACGGGATAGCGCTTATCCCCACAGAATCCTAAATTTGGGAATCTCTTATTATCTGAAAAAATCTAGCCTATCATTCCAAAGGGGAACGAGGAATAAATAAAAAAAATTTAATATATTTACTGTAAGTACCTTAACTTATAACTGTTGATTGAAGATTTGGTCTATGTGTTCCAATTCCCTTGACTAATCAACCAACTGTATTGGATGAACTAATTTGTGAACATCAGTTGCTGCTGCTGAATTACACCTTCGTTGTTCGAAATGCCCAATTGAACATTGCCTTTAATCCTTTAACTTTCCACTTCATATTTTGCTTTAAATCCATACGGTTTCTACAACCGGAAAATCCACCATACACTCGACTGTTTCTAACTGTGGTAATATGCTTCGATCACTGTTATCCTTACTACTCATACTTTCGATAACATCATTGGATACTTTATTTTTCATGTACTGCCACTTTTATAAAGCAATCTTTTTCCTTTATGATAAATTAAGTATAAACTTAATGAAAACAGAATGAAACACTTTTAAAAAAATATATATATATTTCATCCAAATCACACACTAGTGAAAACAAAGTTAACCTTTTTTCTGTATAAATTAAAACAATTTCTTTTTAAACTCAAAATAAAATGGAATTAGTATTTTTTCTTTAATACGTTTTATTGAGTGTTTAATAACAATCTCAATTCAACATTTTGGTTGAAGACCCAAAAACAGAAAGACAATATTTCCAAACAAAAATGTGTTTTTGTTAATTCTTTTTGACATCTTATCATGTCAAAATAGCTCGGGTAATACTAAAAAGAAATTCAATAAAGATTAATAACGACATCTGTTTGTTAGAATTGGAAATAAAAATTTAGTACGTTCGTTTGTTTTTTATAGTACAATTGAAATTTAACTAGCAGTTAAGTATTAGAAAATTTTAAATTATTGTTAATGTGAAAATGAATGGAAACTAATGAAATACATTTTTATTGAATTGAAAACGAAGATGAATTTGGTTTTATTATTGTTTTGCGATTATTGCGATCGTTACACCATGAATTCAAGGTAGAAACCAAGATTTTTACTCTTGAAATCACAAAAACGTCGCCATCCCCTCCATGACAGAAAACCACCGAACTACTTCCACCTATTAAACTGTATCTGGGATCGAGATACCAATGGTAACCAGCGTCAGGGTCGATGATCAATTTCAATACTCATGAAGTTCCTAGGAACTATCAGTGAGTACCGAAATCGATCATCCATCCATCTAACGTCAGCACCATTGAAACCTCGATACAACCAGTAATATATGATGCTGAAGATGTGAACCCCAGAGACGACAACCAGCCAGAGGAACGACCCTACCTAACGAACAGACATCATTCTCTGATGTCTTTCGCGTGATGGACTCCAAGACTCTTACCGCTCATATCTATGCACTCATAGAGTACATTTCCAATCTTAGTCTTAATCATTGCAGGTAAGAACTTTGGAGCCAATTTTGCCGAGAACTTTTTGGTAGCGTCACTCAAATGATGTTGCCGTACAAACACACGTTGTTGTGGTTGAAAAGTCCGTAGTTTAGATCGCAGGTTGTACTGATGTTGCGATTTCTTGAAAGCTGCTTTCAAATTCTGTTGAACTCGATTCCTGAGCAGAGTCAAATGATCAGCACGTTCTATTTCCTCACCAGCATCTTCACCAAGCCTGTGTAGTGATCTCAACAATTGGTAAGTATTTCCATCCGATATTGGATGTTGACCAAATAATAGATAGTAAGGTGAGTACTTGGTAGCTGAATGTACTGCAGCCCGCAGTGCATAAGCGATTTCACCAATTAATGAATCCCACTTGGTATGTTGACCTTTTATGAACGCTCGAATTGCTGCTAGAACTGACCTATTGACCCGCTCTGACGCGTTGCTTTGAGGACTATAAACGCCGGTCCTAATGTGTTTAATGCCGAAATCTGACAAAAGACTTTGAAAGTTCCTACTAGTGAACTGTTTGCCATTGTCACTGTGCAGAAACTCTGGTACCCCATATGTAAGAAACACTTCATTCCTTAGAAAAGCATTCACCTTCGGTGAAGTTGCGTTTCTAAGTGGTTTCAGTAGTACAAACTTCGTAGCATGATCCAGAACTATTAATAACACCGTATTCCCAAGTGTAGAACGAGGATACGGTCCCAAAAAATCTATATAGACTCTCTGCCATGGACGTGCTGTTTCGAATTGATATTGCATCGGAGGACGCAATATCTGATTCGTGGCTTTTGTTTGTTTACATGTGTCGCAGGACACAACATAGTTGTGTACCTGTGACGCCATGCCCGGCCAATAATAAAGACGTCGAAGTAATTCTAAAGTCTTCTTAACACCTCCATGAGCAGCAGTACTATCATCATGATGTTTCCGAATCATGTTGGAAGTCATCGGTTTTGGTACCCAGAGCTTCCACACAGGAACATCGTTGGGTATTGCATCAGATCTTGGCTCAATACGTATGTATAGCTTATCATCCACGACTTTAACTGATGGAAAGTCCTTTGGTGATGATTGAACTTTAGCTATCATATCCGTATATTCCTTGTGCCGATAACCCTCATTGTCGATTTTAATCTCATTAATGTGATGTACTAATGCTTCCGTCAATTCTTCGTGTGTATCGTCATAAAGACGAGATAGAGCATCAGGGACTATATTTTGGGTACCTTTTTGGTGGACAATGGTAAAATCCATATGTTGGAGTTTTAGGCTCCACCTAGCCAGACGACCACTCAAGTCTTTCTGTGACATAAGCCACTTCAGACTTGAGTGATCAGTCACAATTGTAAATCGGTGACCTTCAACATAGCCCCTGAATTTCTTCACACTCAGAATTGCCGCAAGACATTCAAGCTCAGAAACAGAATAGTTTCGTTGAGCTTTATTAAGTTTTTTCGACATGAAGGCTATCGGACACTCTTGTCCGTCTTCGTCGATCTGATACAGTACACTACCTATCCCTGTCAGACTCGCATCGCATCTAATAAAGAACTCTTTATTATAATCAGGGTTTACTAATACCGGTGCTGTAGTCAGCAATCGTTTTAAATTTTCGAAAGCAGCTTGCGCTTCCAATGTCCATTTCAATTTCCCAGAACTTTTCTTTAATAAATCTGTAATCGGTGATACCACGCTTGCATAATTTGGTATGAAACGTTGGTACCAACCAGCCATTCCCAATAGTCTACGTATTTGTTTCACTGTTGACGGAGCTGGATACTCAGCAACAGCTCTTACCTTGTCAGGGTCTGTTCGAAGACCATCTTCACCAACCAAAAATCCTAAGTATTTCACCTCTCTCAGAACAAATTTGCTTTTCTTGAGGTTTATGGTTAACCCAGCCGCTCTTAACAATGAAGAGACTTTGGACAGCAACTCCATATGTTCCTGGAACGTGGAAGAGACTACCAATAGATCATCTAAATAAACAAAGACATTTTCGTGATATTGATGTGGTATCACTTTGTGCATTAGCCGACACATTGTCTGGGGAGCATTGCACAATCCAAAGGGCATAACCCGGAATTGATACAATGGACGACCAGGCACTGTGAAGGCTGTCTTGTCTCTAGATGCTTCTGCCAGAGGAATCTGCCAGAAAGCATCTTTGAGATCAATACTTGAAATGTACTTTGTGCTATTTAGACGACCTAGTAAGCCATCAATCAAGGGAAGTGGGTAAGCGTCCTTTTTCGTTAGTGAATTGACACGACGGCTATCAATACATAATCTGTTTTTACCAGATTCTTTTTGTACCAACACCACTGGCGAGCACCAAGAACTGTTACTCTCTTCGATCACGCCCATTTGAAGCATTCGGTCAAGTTCAGCATAGACCTTTAGTTGAACAGCCGGCGATGTGGGATAATGCCTCTGTTTAACAGGTGCATTATCACCAACATCGATGACATGTTCAACCAAAGAAGTCTTTCCGAGTCCAGACACTTCAAATGACGGGAAAGAATCCTTGATCATATCCAGTTCTCGTTGCTGGTCAGTGGTGAGGTTATGTATATTTAAATTCTGTGGCTCTGTACGAGTCAGTTCACTAACAAATGAAGGAACAATACCAAATTTCTCCCAGAAATCTATGCCCAGGTAGAGCTCTTCTCGTAGTCCAGGGACAATATGAAACCGCATTGGTTTAGTGGAGCCATTCACAGTTATTGGAACTTCTATGTAACCCAAAATTTTATTTGCAGTACCATCTGCCGTACGAATACACGAAGTGTACTTACGGTAAGTTGTACCTGCTGACTCCAATAATTCCAAGGAACTTCTTCCAAGTATTGTGATTGACGCTCCACTGTCCAATAGTCCTGAAATGTGTTTGTCCAAAATCCTTATTGTTAATCGCGGCCGAGGATCCTTTGTTTCTGAAAGGATAGATGAAATACAAGCTTTACGAAATAATTTCCTCATCCTCCAATATCTAATATTACGTTCTAGACGTCTAAAATACGTTCGATGTAATGATGGGAAATTAAATGTACTAGGTGATTTTATTCTGGTTTCCTGAGTGGTGATCGATCGTCCTGCGTTGCTACATCTCTCGTCGTTTTCTTCGGGCTCATTGGATGTTGAACCGAGGGTACCATCCCCGAAGCATGTACTCTCGGACGGTAGTTTAACGACGGGTGACAATATGAACAATTTGCATATATAACATCCGGCTTGTTACATTTCCAACAATATAGTTTAATTCTATTCTTAGAGCACTCAGGAGCTCGATGACCGTTTACTCCACATCTGAAACACACTATTGGTTGTCTGGATATTGATGGACCAGGTTGACTGTTGTCAGAGGTTATGCTAGGTCGCTGCAATATCCGTCTCTGTGTTGAATCCACCGCATCAATATATCCATGTTGTTCTGGTTCAGCATCCACCTCATAATCATCCATTTGCTGTACCTCGCTAATTCTTAAATTTGATGTTCTGGTTGGAACTGGTGTGGACCACAAACGTTCAAACTTCTGACATAAAGTCCGAAGTTCATCCATTGAGTGTATTGTTGCTGCTAATGTAGCATTTTTGAGATCCACACTCAGTCCCTCCCGAGCAATCTCTAGCATTTCACGATCAGCAAATGGACGTGCTAAGCGACGGTTTAACGAACCAATCTCCACCAGATATTCGTATACGCTCTCCTTGGATTTTTGTTTACGGTTCAGAAGAACGCGCAAGATCGCCTTATCATCAGTTAGCGTACCGAAGGTCTGTAGGAGTCCCTCCCTTAGCACTGGGTAGGTCACCACCTCATATTCATGAGTTAAATTCAAATAGTATCTGTCGGCCGCTGCTTTCAGATACCGTGGTATGATAGACCTAAGGTCGTCCCATGACACACGGTCTCTTCTGGCAGCCGCCTCCACTCTATGAATGAACTCATGAATATCAGGAGAGTGACCATCCCCTGTGAAGGTTGGAACCCAATTTGAGTCATAACGACTCAAATTGTTCCCACGAACCCCTCGGTACTCCACTGGTGCTAACGCTGGAGCCGCGTCACGCCATACCTGAGGAGGTTGGTTGTATGGTGGTGGTGCTGTTAGTGGAGCTGGTGGATATATTGGTGGTAGTTGTACCTGTGGTACTGATGGATAATTTAATTGTGGTTGTGGTTGTACCAATGCTGGATTGTTATGTGTATGTTCAGACTGGAGTGATGGACCCAATTGTGGTATTGCAAAGTCCTCGGCTCTCAACCCAGATTGCTGGAAATAAGCCGGTGGTAATTGATCTGACCGTCTCTGATGTTGCTGGTTTGGACGATTCAGACTATTTATTGTTTCCGATATTGGCCGTACTGGGATCGGTGTGGATCTCTCATCTGGTTGAAAAGCAGGTGAAGCAGGTGGAGCAGATGATACTCCTGGTTTACTCTGCATAATTGGACGTGTTGATAATGATCCTATTATACTCCAAGCGCGTGACAATTGTGAGATAGCGTAGGTGCGGGCTTCTTGCAAGTCATTGCGAGGACCCAACCTATTCATCCTACCCGTATAATGTAACACTCGATTCGCCAAACCATCCAAGAGGGTCTGATCAATCGGTGACTGAAGTCGACGTACTTGATTTAAAATAAGTTGTGCTGCCTGCACCACCATTTGAGATTCCTCAATCAAATCTCTCGCATGAGACACTGTTATTGGAACTGACCCATGATCTGCATGGTTTCGCAGTTCCTCTGCCCAATCGGCCCCCCCGAAATTCACACCCCGAACCAAACATTCGACCAGCAGTTCGCTGGGTTCTAGACCATAGAACGGATGGTCAACGTCTATTTGGTTTGACATTTTGATGGTAAAATTTATCAAATCCAGAATTCACAAAATCAAACAACAATAATAAAACCAATTCTCAACAACCAAAAAAAAATGTAGAGTTAGTACGACGGAAATGTAAAAGTGAAAACAATAAAAACCGCAAAACGGAAAAAAAACAACGAACGCCCCAAAAAAAAACAGAAAATTTTTGTAAAAACCAAACTTGTAAAGGAACAAAAAAACTGTCGTAGCTAATCTTTGCTGAATCTTTACAGAAATTCCTAAGATATTGTATATTAAAATATAATTTATTTATTTAATTTCAGATATACTGAAATATATATATATACCTAAAATTAGTTATTGACGATAGCACCCCTAAAATATATTTATTTATTTTAAAAAAATTGAAAAATAAAAAATATTCAAAAAGGATGTTTATTTATTGGATGCAACGTCCTAGCTCAAAATATTGATTTATTTTTTAAAAAAAATAAAAAATATTTATTTATTTCTTGACGTATTGCTTAATTAATAAAAAATTTATTTTATTTAATTACCTAAAATTATTTAAATTTAAAAAAAATTATTTAGTTACCTAAAATTTAATTTACGAAAATTTATTTTATTTAATAAAAATTATTTATTTAATTTTTTGAAAAATTTGTTTGATTTATTTTATTTTTATTTAATATAATAAGAGATTCCCAAAATCTAGATTCGTCTGGAGACACATAAAAGTAAGTATGGCTACAATATCCATTTCATTCAGTATTTGAATTATCGCGTTCGCGAGCCCACTCCAACAATGCATGTGAGAACCGACTAGAAAAGCCCCTAACGACCAGATTCTACAGAACAGTATCTCCCCACCCTAACAAAAACAATCGCAACTGTCACGATTAGACTCCAGGCCCATTTCTACTGACCCAGCTGCGGTTGTTCTACCTAAAAATAAATTACCATTAAACTAATGCCATAGTCGAAGAACGCTCCCGAACACCAGACTTCAAATCCTAAACTTAATGAAAACTGTCTATTGCAAGCTAAATGTAAGAGTGGAAAAATGTTGAAGTTGTGTGAGGTGAAGCCTCGATCCTGATAAAAAAAAATGATTGGTTCTCCTCTTCATTTCGTTAAAGAAGCTTCTGTGCAGGGAATGGTACTACTGGTTTGTACCTAAGTACAGACCAGCAGTAGTCACTCCCTTATCACCAGAAAACTCCTTCTGAAATGAAGAGAAGAAACCAATGAACTTCGATCGCATGTCCATAATGGACAGAGGCGATCTAAGAACATAATTATGTTAAGGAGATAAGCCCCATGGATCCTTTGTTAGAGGTACCGCTGAGAGAAATTATCAATTACACACTTGTAATCATTACACAACAATAAAAAAATTAACACCCAAAAAAAAATCAATTAATTCTAACAAACGCTCAACTGTAGTGGAATGTACAATATTTCCATCGCGAAATTAAAAATAGTTCGAATCTACCACAACCAAAACAGGATTTTCACCGATTATAACCATTAGTGGTAAAGAAATTAAAATCATGTATTTGTTTCACGCAGGCCAAAATGCACCGTTAAAACGAGCATCAGATTCCAGATCTAATTTATTAATGTATAAATATTTAAATATGATCAACTATCCAATTCCTATCAATGTATAATATTTGCCAAAGCTACTCACAAAAAGTTCAAATGGCTAAATCGTTTCATCGGTTTGGTTTCTTAATTTCATCTCGTTGGTGCTATTGTAACATAACACTCCACACAAACCACTACATCCGCTTCCTATATACCAAAAATATGTACAAATATGTACAATTATACAACAATTAACCTACTATATACACTATGTACAATGACAGTATAAAAAAACAGTCTCCGAAAAAAATTACTGCCCCAAAACGGTTTTTTTCCAAATTCAGAACAAAATACATTTCAAAGATGCACACAATTTCCCGGGGCCACTTGCGGTCCCAACCACCGTCGAGGGTTCTCTCCCCTGTGATTGGACTCAGAGATAGCGTTCTCTTCAGCCAATATCTCCGCATAAGCGTGCATGACTGACGAGAACTCTACCTCCTCGGCCAACCACGCTGCCTTCTGCTTCTTCCTCCTACTCTTTTTCTCCCTCCACCTTTTCCTATCCCTTTCTAGCCTCCTCAATCGATATCTCTCTCGCGCATCCATCACTTCATCCACACACTCATTCACTTCATCAACTACCACTTCTCCTACCAACTCCTCATTCATCTCATCCACTTCCTCCACTCCATGCACTACCTCATCTGCCCACTCATTTATCTCCTTATTCATCACTCCATCCGCCAACTCATTCACTTCCTCATTTACAATCTCACTTATCACTACATCCAACCATTCATCATACTGCTCATTCGCTATGTCATCCATCAATTCTAAATATAGTTGATTCCTTTTCTCATTCAGTTCTGCATTCATTTTTTCCTGTTCCCTCTCATTCACCACATTCATCACTTCACTCACAATCTCATGCATTACTTCATCTACCTCATTCACACCCGGCTTAACCGCTGCCTGACCCAACTCTCCTGGCCCCGGCCGACGCTTGCTCCTAAACGAGCCAAAATTTCTGACTGTGTGCATTTTTGAGTGTAAGAAATATAGTGTTAATCCAAATACAATTCTACACTATTGTAAAAACCAAATTAAATGTTAGAATTAGAATTTAATCTTTAGAATATTATATTTAATTAGAGAAAAACAAATAATGGTATTTTTAACACTGGCTCTACCAAGAACTCAAAGACCAAAAGGTTAATGCGAAAGCAGAATACAATTTCCTTTCAAATTCTAATAAGTCTTAGAATTGCTTATTATTTGTCTTCTTCAAGTAAATATTTATATATCCCAAAATTAAATGTACCTGTGCAGCATTTAATAGTCATTTGAATTCGTTATTGCAACTACCGCTGAATTCAATTCTCAAAAATTCCTTTTAAATTTATCAAATTGTGAAATTCTTAAAAATTATTAAAAAAATGAAAAAAAAGAAAAATATACATATAAAAAAAACCCAACTGGTTCTTATCCAAACAAGTTCGAAGTCAACCAAACCGGTTGACACCGCCCAAATACATGAAAAAAAATGAAAAAAAAATATTTTTCGCGCCGAAAATAGCTCTAAATAACACAACAAATTCGTACCTAACGGTAACAAAACTCCACCGTAATCACGGTGTTATATTACCAAAATATTCCCCCGGTCCGTTTTTGGTTCGGCGACAGATTGTTATTATGGACCTTTCGTACAAAATAATATTAATAATATTGCTACGGGATAGCGCTTATCCCCACAGAATCCTAAATTTGGGAATCTCTTATTATCTGAAAAAATCTAGCCTATCATTCCAAAGGGGAACGAGGAATAAATAAAAAAAATTTAATATATTTACTGTAAGTACCTTAACTTATAACTGTTGATTGAAGATTTGGTCTATGTGTTCCAATTCCCTTGACTAATCAACCAACTGTATTGGATGAACTAATTTGTGAACATCAGTTGCTGCTGCTGAATTACACCTTCGTTGTTCGAAATGCCCAATTGAACATTGCCTTTAATCCTTTAACTTTCCACTTCATATTTTGCTTTAAATCCATACGGTTTCTACAACCGGAAAATCCACCATACACTCGACTGTTTCTAACTGTGGTAATATGCTTCGATCACTGTTATCCTTACTACTCATACTTTCGATAACATCATTGGATACTTTATTTTTCATGTACTGCCACTTTTATAAAGCAATCTTTTTCCTTTATGATAAATTAAGTATAAACTTAATGAAAACAGAATGAAACACTTTTAAAAAAATATATATATATTTCATCCAAATCACACACTAGTGAAAACAAAGTTAACCTTTTTTCTGTATAAATTAAAACAATTTCTTTTTAAACTCAAAATAAAATGGAATTAGTATTTTTTCTTTAATACGTTTTATTGAGTGTTTAATAACAATCTCAATTCAACATTTTGGTTGAAGACCCAAAAACAGAAAGACAATATTTCCAAACAAAAATGTGTTTTTGTTAATTCTTTTTGACATCTTATCATGTCAAAATAGCTCGGGTAATACTAAAAAGAAATTCAATAAAGATTAATAACGACATCTGTTTGTTAGAATTGGAAATAAAAATTTAGTACGTTCGTTTGTTTTTTATAGTACAATTGAAATTTAACTAGCAGTTAAGTATTAGAAAATTTTAAATTATTGTTAATGTGAAAATGAATGGAAACTAATGAAATACATTTTTATTGAATTGAAAACGAAGATGAATTTGGTTTTATTATTGTTTTGCGATTATTGCGATCGTTACAAGATCAAATCATTACTACCCATACCCGCTATTTTTTCTCGTTCAACCAGAGCATCAGCCATGGCCCACCCATTCACCGTTCAAATAACAAAATGTAGAACTGTCGCCTTTCAACGTGACTTTTTCAACCGTGTTTCTTATCTTTGGAATTCCTTGCCCTTATGGGGTTTTCCCTGATTATTTGAATCCCCAACTTTTTAAAGTCCATGTCCACCAATTTCTTAAAGAAACATAATTCATTTCCACAATCCACAGTTGGCATGGTATCTTCGGATATTCAGAGACGTTAATTTATAATTTATTTAAATTAACTAAACATGTCTAACTTAGTATAAAAAAAAAAAACATTAAATAATAATTTATTAATTTTAATGTTATTTAAATCGAAAATTAAAGACCTACGAGAAGTTAATTAAAATCAAACCACAGATACTTATGTCCCCAAAATGCCATCCAAAGGTTCGTCAATTTTAAAGGCAAATGTTGCTTAACTCTACCCGGGTACGAGCTGCCAATGTTAAACAACGGAACAATCTCGGGCCAGCCTTGGGTAGTTAGCTTTGGGCCAGGTCTGTGCCAGTTGTAAATGCCTAGATTAGACCAGTCTAATGCAATGTAAACATGTGCAGGCCATATTATGTTTATCTTTATTTTCATATCATATTTTTTTTCATTTCATCTTTATTTTCACTTCATATTGTTACGATTACAGAAAAATCTAGACGATTACAGAAAATCTAGACGATTACGGTCACTTCCAGGAAAATCAAATCAACAAAATACTACAACAAATTAATGAAATGAATAATGTTGTTGTTGTTGTCCTGTTCTTAGAATTAGGGTCATTGTCAATATAAAACTGAATGATTTTATGAATCAAATCAGCATTAATTTTATTTTCTAAACGTAAATTAATTTTCTAAAGGTTTGTAAAAAGTGACCTAGAATTTTCTAGAAATTAAGCAAAACACTATATAAGAAATTGTCTGTTGTAGATTAAGGTTAGTTTTATTTTAAGCCTGCGATAGTAAAGTTAAAATTATAAAAGTGATTTTTAAATTAGTTATTGTGAATAAAGTTATAAGTGTTATTGAGAAGAAATATTTTGTGTATTATTTTGAACGTTGTGAATTGGAAATTTCTACAATAAACCGTTGGAGTTTCGAAGCTGTTGTAAGAATATTCTAGTCAGGAATATTGTTTGCTGTATTGTTTTCCTATTGTTGTGGAACAATTAAGTTGTTGAATACTTAATAAAACCTGGTGTTTGTGTTTACTAATCAGTGATCGAACTCAGAAAGAGATTGGGAATTGCGTTTATCGAATTGAGAGTAAGGCCAATTCGAAGTAAGGTTAGAAAAACGTAACAATATCATATTTCACAGACAGTCGGATACAAAATTTTCTTGTTGACCTATAGGACATCGACAGTTTTGAATTTCAAAATTATTAACACTCCAAACGGACCTTTTAGAGATACATGATATAAAACTCTCTAAATAATAACGACAAAGAAATATATTGCAAATTAGTCATACGACTTCAATTATGTTTCTGAAAACAAAAAACTAACTAAAGCAAGTTTAAAATTAATATCACTATAACCTGAATTTAATGTTTTATTTCTATTTTACTTTGCTACCAACAAATGAGGAAGAAACTATAAAAAAGAAACCTCTCAAAATACCTGATATTCTTATTATAAAATCACAACTTTCAAGTTGAATCATATTATTAACATAACATATATACAAAATTATTGAAATAATTCTGTTTTTTAAAAACAATTATATTTTTATCAGTTATAAGTAGGTATTTATGAAATAACTATAACGTTAAAGGAAAATAAATAGTTCAACTTTAATGATTTTAAACATATTTTATTATTTTAGTTCAACAAAATTAAGTTATGTTATTGGTGGCTATTTAGGCCTTACATAACGGCTGTTTAGGCCTCACGGTACTCACATAACGGACCTGCGGAGTCCACTCGCCCGGAACCTGGGGATTGGAGTTATTCAACAAATTCGGCTGGAAATTTTTTTTTGATTCCTTATTAGCGATATAACTCGTAAATGGTGCACTCTCCTAGAGTGATGTACTGATTGCCATGGAACGTTCTTCGAAAAATATCGTTTTTTAGACATTTTTGCGTAGTTTTTCGCAAAAAAACTTTTTTTTTGTTTTGCAACAAAAAAATTTTTTTTTGTTTTTTTTTTATTTAAGTTATAGAAAAACATTTAAGGAACTAAATGTTTTTCTATAACTTAAAAAAAAAAACAAAAAAATTTTTTTGTAAATTTTTGCGAAAAAATGTCTAAAAACGATATTTTTCAATTAGTTATTTGCAAATAATTGTTTATAATATAATTGACTCTTTTATCTTGTAGCTGAAACCTCAACGAAAAAAGTAATATTTTAACGGTAACGTTTCATTCGGCTTAATAGTCTTCGCACAATTCCATGTTGCACTTAATGTCTGAAAAAAAGTTGTTAACTTTGGGCATGCCGCAAGGTCTGAGTTTTTATCCGATCGCAATCTGCTTGACAGCAATCGAAAGGGTGAAATGTCAGCTTTAATTAACAATTGTGTTGCTTATACCCATATTCAATATTACCAACAATTACAGCGGTTCCTAAAACGGCGAAAAATCCTTAGTTGCAAAATTAAATTTCTCAACGAATTTTCAACTTAACGAGATGCGGTTTTAAAATTTGCAAAGTGCTTAGAAAACCGAATATTTTAAAAAAATACATCCGCAAACATGATTTGGGACCGAGTTATGGCCTATTTTTTTTAATAACTTAATAATAAGCCGAGTGTGTTAAAACACTAGACTATACATTGTTAGGGTCGACGGTTCGAATCCAGTCAACTCCAATATATGGATTTACTGAATTAGAATTACAGAACCATTTTGCACTTACTCAAAATGGTATTGTGCAAAAACTATTAGGTCGAATGAAACGTTCTAAAGCTTATATTTTCGTTGAGGTTTCAGCTACAAGACAAGGGATCAATTATATTATAAACAATTATTTGCAAATAACTAAAGTCAATTGAAAAATATCGCTTTTTAAGGCCAAAAAATACAAATATTTATTGACAATATTTATGATAAAATAACATACCTTAATCAAATCTACTCTGAAAAGAGTACGAAAGTCCACACAAAATTCTAAAAAGAAAAAACGAAAAAACAAAAAGTTATAAAATAGAAGTAATGAAAGAAACTGTATTTTAGTTTTAGGGTCATTCCATGTCAAACCAACCAGTCACTCAACCCGACCATTTTAGATTTTCATGAAATTTGCAGAAATTATTTGACATGAACAAGTAAAAAACTATTTTCAAAATTTTTTTAGCTCAATGCGGTTTTGTGTAATTAATTTTCTAAATCATGGAATCTCGTCATTTTGTCTGTATCGTGTCAATTTCAAATATCGCAGGTTTTATAAAACATAGAGAGCTGTTAGACCCCTCATTTTAATGAGCATTAGTATTATTTGATATATATGCTACTCGCCTATGTTGGGTCAGAAACTTTTTTTGAAATCTCCGAAAACTTTTTTTGAAAAAAAAATCCAAGATAGTTTTTTTTTTAAATTTTGTAAAAACTGTATATTAAAGAAATTTTTAAAATTTCAGAGTGGGATTGATATGGAATCAGAAGTTATAGTAAAAATAAAGAGGTTATGTTCTATTAATACTGTTGTAGTTTTACATGTAATTAATAATAGTAGGATCTGGGTTGTAAATCTAATTACATCTATCTATATATATAAAAATGAATGTTTGTTCGTATTTGATAATCTCCAAAACCACTGCACCTATTTGAAAATTTTTTTCACTATTTGAAAGGTACATTATTCCAGATGGACATAGGCTATATATTATGTATATAAATAAAGCCCCAGGGCTCTTATAATTAACTTAAGGGGTTTTGCCTTAATTATTTGAATTGGGTTTTTATTTAAATATCGTTTTATACACTTGGTTTGCTTTGATCAATGTTTTTTACATTGAATATAATTTTTTGAACAAAACAATTACATTTATATATCAAAATTATATATATTGGAATTTAACACATCATGATCTTACAAATTGTTTTATCTACACAAAATATGTTGTTGGATGCAATTGTATGTAATACATGTTTCTAAAACTAAGTTAAGATAGTTGATAACATCGATTATATCGATTTAAAGCTCAAAATTACGAAATGGAATTCGCACAAATACTATACAAAGTGAAAGAAGCATAGCTTATGTATAATCAAAAACGGATGACAATCATGATGAACAAACTAATTAAAAATAGTGGCACTTAGCCGGCAACACGTTTGCAATAGTGATTTGCCAACGGTAACAATTCATTAATACCAATGAATTTAATATATCTGCCTGCCCGCAGGAACATATGTAAAATTTAAAATTTTGGATCTAACAACCCCGCGTACTTTAGTATCTGCTATTGGCAAATCAGTTAACTTGATATATCGTATACCACTGGCAATGGCAGTAAGATATCACTGATATAAGGGGATAAGTGATATTTTAGGGGTGCTGGCGAATGAACGTTTTTCAATCAACGATAGCACACTTAGTCTTATAGTTATGGAATATTCTTTGACGATGACACGCTTTTTTTAAAAATAAAATGTGTTGGGTAGTAGGAAGTACAATGTGTGTCACAACAACAGATAAGAACCTCTTAAGAACAAGGTCCCACAACAACATGCTTTTAAGGTGTTTATGGACGCAATTTTTTTATATTTTATTTAAAGAATGAACTTTTTTGCTTGCTCGAAGAAACGAGGTTCCATATAACTATTATACGTGCTGGATTTTTTTTTTAAATAAAAAGTGTTGTGTACTAGGGTTTAGAATATGTGTAACAACAACACGTAAATACTTTTTAAGACCTAGGTCCCACAACAACTGGCGTTCTAAGGTGTTGATGAACGCTTTTCTTAAACCTCTGCGGGTTGGAGCCACCTGATACTAAGGGTTCCGGCAAACTATTCCATTTGTATGCAGTTATTATTCCATCTGTAGGCGAACACAATAATGCTATATACAATGGTAAACATGCTATATACAATGGTAAACATGCTATATACAAATACAAAAAATACATACACATACAAATAAATAAATACACTGGTAAAAATGCTATATACAAAATCCAATCTTGTTTATTTTTTACAGTCAATTTTAGATATGTCGTTTTGTAAGTTTTTAGTAGATGAATTTGTAAATATTATCATTTATATTTACAAGCGTAGAAAAAATAGTGTTTTCTACGCGAGGTAAAAACGTTTTTGCGTTCCTGAACTTATTCCACTCGACGCTATCGCATCTCGTTCACACCGTTCAGTCACGCAAAAAGAGACGTTTTCACCACTTTTATAAAAATCTACTATTTTCTGAATTTTCGCCGAAAATTTTTTTTTTGGATTTAAGAAGGAGAAATTCGATTAAAACGATTTCCTATGATCGATTTCTACATACTTAGGCTCGTTGGAATCGTAAATTAATTAACTTTTAATAAAAAAATTAAAATTATGAGATATATTATGTTTTAAGATGATTATGTCTGATAAAAATAAAAAATCCTATTATTTTGCTAATTTTCTTATCTTCGACGCCACTGCGCGGTGGGTAATTATTTTCCGATTTCAGTAAAACTGCATACATTTCATATTCGAGTCAAATGGAACATAATTAGTCGATGGGAGGGATAAAAATAACAACTTGATAAGTTAGGTCATGTCTAGTGTGTATAGTTCTCGTTCTATCTTTTACAAATGTAAACTGTTAATCAAGTTTATATGCTGTTTGTTATTTATTGAGAAAAAAATTATAACAATTAGGAAACTACAATTTTACTTTGGAGCTACCTAGTTAAAGTTTTAAACAGAGTTTGAAACACGCCTTATATCACTCTACTCTGTTCTTTCAGAGCGCGTAACTTAAATAAGTATTCTCTTTCAAATACTCAAAACTTAGACCTTTTTGCTTCAAATTTGATGCTTTCCAACGTAAAAAATAAATAATTTTTATGAATGCTTTATTCAATTATGCATGTATTGTTAGAAAAATTAATATAACGGATGCCGAAAAGGTACTAATTTTCTTCTTTGGCAAATCGAATGAAAGAAAAATAAAATATAATCTACTCCAAAAGAGTGAAATCGAAAAACAACAGTTTCGCTCTTACGAGTAAGAACGATATTCAAATTATAAACATTTTAAATTTATGAATTTTATGTTAAAGGTTTTAAATGAGTGCTAGAATAAAATAAAATTGTATACTCTGGTTTGTAAATTTAAATGTTTATGAATTTATTAGGAAAACTGAGTTTTTTAAGTAAAATATTTTGTATTTTATTTTTCCTAATAAACTTTCGATCTCACGTATATACTCAGGGAAGATGTTTCTATAAACAAAGAAACTTTTTCACTGAGGAATATCTCTTAGAGATCGAAAGATATTTGCAAAATAAAATGCAAATTATTGAAGTGAAAAGACTGAGTTTAGTATTTCTAAGAAAATTATAGTTAAAACACTTTTTAAACACACTGAAAAAAAAATTGAAGTTCATGACAACCTCATCTCGAAATTGGCAGTTGATTATTCATGCAAAGAAAAATTATTTGCAAACAATTTCACTGTGATTGGGACAACTACATGATAACATTTTCCTAACAACAAAATGAGGTTTATTTAAAATATAAAGTGCTATATCCAATATAACAGTAGTTGAATAAAGATAATAATTATTTCGCTGAAAAAAAATTTCTTTGGCCTTATATCATGAATTTTTCATTTTAAAGTTTAAGTATTTGAGATTAATTGAACTATATTTTATTTTCACATAAATATTTCGTGTGATTGTCTCAACTTCATCGATTTATAATTGTAGAGTTGTTGAAGCAATTTCGTAGTTTGATTCGCCATATGTGACCGCACGGTGAGGTTGAGACAATTTCATTTCGATTGGAAATAGGACATGTTTTTTTCAGTGCATTGTTTATATAGCACTTGTTACTTTACGCAGAATAACTCAAAAGATAATTTAAAAAAAAACACAAAGTTGATTTTTAGATACTCTATATATATTTCGGTTTGTTAGACCATCTTCGGGAGTATCTGATACTCCTGAAGATAGTCTAACAAAACAAAATATATAAATATACAAAATAATGTTATTATTGTGTTCGCCTACAGATGGAATTATAACAGGCGAACACAATAATAACATTATTTTAAACTGGTAAAAATGCTATATACAAAATCCAATCTTGTTTATTTTTTACACAGTCAAATTTAGATATGCCGTTTTGTAAGTTTTTAGTAGATGAATTTGACAATACGAATAATGAAAATAGTTCATATATTTTCTCTAAAAACTTGTACAGATTTTACAGATATTTTTTTACCGACTGGAAGTCATCGTTTAATTAAAGTATAAATTTAAAAAATTGTAGGTAAAGTTTCAATTAAAAACAAATAAAAATAAATTTTTTATCTGATACAAATTTTATTTTATCGCTCCGATTTCTCCGATATAGAAAAAAACTCACTCATTATTAGTTTAATTAAATAATTTTTTTTTTTTATTAATTAGTTAGACATGTTTAGCACACTAAATATGAAATATTCATTATTTAGACTCTTTGAATATCCGAAGATACCATGTCAACTATAAAGGAAGGAGATGAGGAAAATGGAAGGAATGGGGATATAGGGATAACTATACTAATTTTTTTAAATGATGATGGACATTTTCTTTAAATGCCTGAGGGGAAAATTCATCAGGAAATACAGAAGAAGGCATTGAGTTCCATCATTTGGCCACTCTATTAAAATAGTCGTTTTGGAAGGACACAGTTCTACAACGAGGTATTTGTACAACAAATGGATGGGATAACTCGGCAACTCTTGTTTGTCGATTATACTGTGCACACGATGGAAGGATATTTTAAATTTCCTTAGAGGAGAATTCGCTAAAGTTATATTTATAGTAGATTGACAATTCAGCCACATTTCTTCTGTGCTGGAGTGAATCAAGCTGGTCCGTTAGTTCGGTATTACCAATCAACCGTATTGCTTTTCTCTGTGCAGAGTCTAGACATTTTATTGTTGACTGACAAGCACCTCCCCAAATATGACAGCAGTACTCCATACATGAACGAATAAAGGACTTGAAGATTAGCAAAATTTGCTCGGGATTGAAATACTTTTTACATCGACTCAAGAATCCTAATTTTTGCATTGCAGATTTAGCGAGGTTGAACACATGTTAATTCCATTTCAGGTTATTTTGTATATCCACTCCAAGAAGTCTAACTGATTCAACCTCACGCAATTCCTCATGGTTTATTTTAATAGGAAAATTTTTATGTCGCTCTATTCGTGAAAGACGGCATAATTTGGTTTTGGTTGGATTAAATGAAACAAGATTACGATCACCCCATTCCATTATATGCTCCAGATCTTTGTTGATGGAATCAATTAGCAGCTCTCTATCAGTGGTAACTGCAGTATGAGATCGAAATTTAGGAGATGCATGCAATGTGCTGTCATCAGCAAAACTATGGATTGGGTGCACTGTGGAAATAAGTAAGTCATTAATGTATAGAAGAAACAAGGTTGGTGAGAGTGCAGAACCTTGGGGAACCCCAGAATTGGTTGTGAAAATATTGGATGTGATACTATCTAAATTAACATGAAATTGGCGACCTGTAAGAAAACTATGAATCCATGAGACAGTAAGATGGTCTATGCCATAAGATTTTAATTTAGCTATAGAAATGTCAAGTGAAATACTGAATGTTTCACCGTGGTTTTCCAGCGATTTGTTCCAGAGATGGGATACGTAGGCTGATAGATCACCTGTTGCATGAGTTCTACGAAAACCATACTGCTTATCATCAGTAATCGCAACATTTCCAAATAATCTATCAAATTGTAGTTAACATATTTTTCAAATATTTTAGCTAAAACCGACAGAATTGCAATTGGTCTATAATTGTTAGGGTCTATCTTACTGCCTTTCTTTGATATGGGTTGTACGCTGGCCAGCTTCCAAGAATCGGGAAATATTTCGGTTTTATAAGATAAATAGAAAATTTTTGTTAAAATTGGAGCTAGTTGTCTAGCAAAGTTTTTAAGAATGAGGGGTGGAATACCGTCGGGGCCAGCAGATTTGATGATATTGATGGAAACAAGCATTTTCCGTACAATATTGCAACGAAAAATAATTGGTTTCATTTCCGTTACAACTTTGGGAATGAGTGTAGGAGAATGGGGGGGTTCAACTATGTTTGAGTTTTCTGCGAAAATACGACCCAAAAGATCCGCCTTCTCTTCTTTCGAGTCGCTCACGGGAATGTCATTCAGAACTAAGGTTGGAATAGAGGATCGAGTAAAATTGCTCTGGACTGATTTAACTGCCTGAAAGAAACTACGTGAGCCAAATGGGTGCTCGGTGAATTTCTTTGCTTTCTTCTGGATAAACGCGTCTTTGTCCAAGTCTATTTTGAATTTACTAATATTTCTGGCTTTCTTATAGGCGCTATGGGTTTCAGGTGTTTTATTAGCGTTATACGTCTTGAATGCTTTGCGTTTATTCCTCACTGCCTCATCAACATCCCGTGTGAACCATGGCTCAGTTTTAGGAGTGATTAATCGATTTGGAATAAACCGCCGCATTCCTTCTTTTATGATTTCAGAAATTCTTATTGCCGATGTGCTAGGATCTTGGTCAACACAACAAATAGTTTTCCAAGGTGTTTCATCATAAAAGTTTCTCAGACGCTCCCAGTCAGCGCGTTTATAGTTTCAAACCCGACGAGGATTTGCTTTAATTTGTGTCGGTGATGTAAATTGCACTATTGCTGATATTAGTAAATGGTCCGATGTTCCGAGGGGTTGTTCAACTTTTGTCTTCGTAGTATCTGGTTCGTTTGTCAAAAACAGATCCGGCAAATTATTGTTATGATGTGAATTGTCTGCGATTCTAGTGGGACACTATCATTTGCGTCAAACCGTGATAATCTGCGAGTATCAGTTACACACAATTGATATAATGATTAGTTTCGATTCGTTTCGATCAAAATCTCAAATATTCTTTTTTTTTTTTTTTAATAAAATGTGCTGTGTAGTAGGAATTACAATATGTGTCACAATAACACATAAAAACCTTTTAAGACCAAGGTCCCACAACAACATACGTTCAAAGGTGTTGATGGACGTAAATCTTTCTTTTTTTGTTTTTTTATATTTTTTGTTAAAGAATGGATAACTAAACAAAAACTCCTATCACTGATAAAATATGACATAGGCGATTATTTTATGATAGAATAGAGAAAATAAAAGTAAATTAAAAAGTAAATAGCAAATTTTTAAAAAAATTTGCTGAAACAAAACAAAAATGTAGTTGCCAATAATCCAGCCGGTGGCATATTCCTTGATCCTGTGACGCATCGTCTTTCTTAAAGATTAAAGCCCACACATAGTTATATGAAGGCTCGTTTCCCTAAGGAAGCAATAGCGTCTCATCATCAAGAATTATTTCACAGCTAAGATTGAGGGTGCTACCGTTGACTGAATACAGTTCATCCGCCACCGCCCCTAAGATGTCACCTTGGCTAGTGATATCTCACTGCTATTGCCAGTGATATGATATCTCAAGTTAACTCGTATGTCAATAGCAGGGACTGGAGTACGCGGGGTTGTCACACCCGTTGATCAAAAATAAAAAAAAATAAAAAAAAATAAAAAAAATAAAAAAAAATAAAAAAAAAATAAAAACTGATCCCTCCATGCGGAGGTATACAATACATACATATTCAATCAAATATTCAATCCTTTAAATAACCACCACCTGTAGACGACCACCGAAACTTATTTACTTTCAGTCCTAGTGACTGAAAACATTTTCAGTCACTACTTAGAAAAAGTTTCCCTTTCACATAGGTTTTACTATATATTAAAATAAAATTTTCGTAGCAAGAAGTAGAAAAAATAAATTTTTATGTTAGATTTAGACTTTGTTTGAGCAACCCGAATTTTATTTTGGGATACTTGCATGCGCAGCATTAAAACAAAAAAATGAAAAAAATAAAATGAAAGGATATCGAAAAAGAAGTTATTACGGTTACTACGGGCTGTTCAACAAATTTCAGAAGGCATGGGACGATGGTAAAACTAATCCAAAAATGTTCAAAAGTGGAATATCGTACAAAAAACTGGGAAACAAAATACCAAAATACACGTGTGAAACTCTAGTAATTTTTTGTCATGAAGAGTTGAAAAAATCACACCCACGCAGCGACTATAAAGAATTTTTGGAAGTTACTTTGATTTTTCTTGGCGAAACCATTGAGAATTACAAATTCAAACGCCCAGGTCCGACAAGTCACGCCCGCTGGATGGCTAAAGCCATTTATCTCCTGAAGATATTTATGTTTCGTAATCAGTATGATATTGCAGTTGGAGATTTAAATAAAGTTCGAGACGTTTGCATTTTTCTGATTATGTTGTATGTAAAAAATATAGATCAAATGCATGCAAATCAGGATTTGGATTTCATCAAATCGGCCATCGCTTATAAAAAATTGACAAAATTGTTTCAGAAGAAATGTTGACCAAAATTTGTTATCATCTTCACTATTTAACGGAAGAAAATATTGGCATGGCGTTTTTCGACCCAGAGATTTCGTTTGATGAAAAACGAAAAATAGTTCAACACCTTGAGGTAGGCACGAGACATTCCCATCGCACCCCAAACTCGCAAAAAACATTTTGATGCATTCAAACATATGCGACTTTTTGCTAATAAGAACATCAGTGATTTTGTCACAAAGAAAACTCAGAATTTTTTTAATCGATTTAGAACTTGTATTGATTTTTTGTTACATGACCCATCGGAATGGTCAACGAATGAAGATTTCGTCAAAGCCATGTTGTTTTGCCAAAGTTTGCATGTAATTTTTAATGATACCGCCGAACGCGATGTTAAGTTGATGACGGCATACAACAACATTCTAACTAAAGACGAAGAAGGTACACAATACACCATTCAGGTGGTCGAAAACTACATATCCAAATATTTTTTTCATATTTATTTATTTAGTTATATCAAAAAAGAAAGTACGTAGTACTTATACCTTTGATTTTAATTACAATCTTATTTTGAGTATCACAGACTAGGCCAGAGTAAAGTTAAATATTAAAATCTACTAAAAAAGGAAAAACATTATAAACGTTACTTAAAATACTTAAAAACAAATAATATCACAACAAGCTGTGAAAACTCATCATCTCTGAGGCACATAGAAGCATCCCATATGCTTAGACATATACTGAGCTGTAACTAAAGTTTACAAAATTGACTAGGAATATGGATTTCGATCTGGTCCGTTTTAATTCTAGCGGTAAGTTATTCCACAGTTTGATCCCCCTTACGAAAACAGATGTATTAAGAGCGACGCATGAATTTGAAGCGGGGATGAGTCTCAGGTTATCTGAGAATCTAAATGAGAAACGTAATTTTTCATAGAGATAAGTGGGACTCTGAGTACGAATTAAGGTTTTCAGGAAATAGCATGTTCTGAAATTCAAATAGGTGAGTATATTACAGCTCAATAAACGCGTAGTATATGGAGAGATGTGGTCAAATTTTCTTAGTTTAAAAACCTATCAGGTACAAGCATTGAAGCATATACGAAGCCTATACTCGCATTTCTTGCTCACTCCGAACAGGACCGTATCCGGGTATAAGAAATGAGGAAGGATGTACGATATGAATAGTCGTCTTTTCAGACTGACATCAGCGAACATTGAGAGTCTCCAAAGTCCGCGAAGGCAAATAAAAACTTTTCGAGACGGACTTGTTACGTGTTCGTCCCAAGTTAACTTGTTGTTGATCACAACTCCTTGATTTTTTACATTTTTCGAGTATGGCACTGAATTGTTTAGCAACATTAATTTCGGCAAATCATTTAAATTATATGAAGTGGTTTTCAAGTAGATTACAATGGCAGGGCTCCCGTTTTAAAGTCAGATTGAAAAAAATGGAAAAAATGGAAATTTTTCGCTAAAAAAATGGAAAAAATGGAAAAAAATGGAAAACAAACAATTTAAAATGTGTAATACATAGGGTATCTTAGAATATTACGGTAAAAAAATCCCTGTTTTTTCAGGTTATCCAGACTCGGTTTTTAATTTTTTCAGAAAATGTTTAAACTACGCTATTTTATAATTGATAGAAAAATTAATAAAAGTGTACAATTATTCATTTGTTAACACTTTTAATCGTTAATATAACAAAAACCTTGACTCGAAAATTTCAGATTGAACGATTCTCGTACATATTGTTTTTAAAATTGAAATAAAATGAATTGTTAAATCGTCGCTTTAATAATGAAATAACGTATACGCAAAAGTGTAGTTTCGAGATATTTGAGTTTAAAGTTTGATGTGCGCAAGCATTTGCATGGACGTTAATTTATAATTTATTAATTCTTACCCCCAGTCATAAAATAATTCGAAAATGTAAAAACACCAATTCAAAGATACCCATATGGGGAATGCAGCGCACCTATTATATAAAAACAACGTATAAATAGCATACGTTGTTTCATTATTAAAGCGACGAAATTATTTTTATGAAGAAATGGAACTAAAAGATTATTTGATTGAATCTGAGTACAAAATAGTTGCATTGCATCTCATAAGTAAACAATATAAAAACAGATAATTTTTAATCCAATAATTCATCTTTAAGTGTTTCAGAAACTAAATTTTTAGTTTTAGTAACTTCATTAACATATTTCTTAAAACCAGGTGAGAGTAAAGAGGCTTGTTCAACCATTTTGAACAAAGTTTCGTGAGGAATATTTTAACATTTTTAATATATAATATTTTTCATCGGCTTTTCGATTAGGAGCATTGAAAGTAAGCAAATAAATTATAAGCGAATCAGATCATACAAATTCAACCACAGATCAATTCGTTGCTTTAACTCCAGCGTTAAATGCATTACTAATTTTACGTAAGCCGCAGCTGCCCAGATTCAGAATTTCTTTATTACTCGAATCATGTGCTAAGTCCACCTTTAGATGTCAAATAGATTTTAAGTTAACATTAGTTCCGTTCATCGAAACTTGAATCCAAGTATTGGTTCATGGAATGCATAGTATGAAAGGTTCTTACAAATTTTCGACAGTAGTATGTCCCAAATAGATTGATATTAAACAGGTAATCGTTCGTGATTTGTTTTTATCACCATTCTATATACCATCATTCTTACAATATCAATTTGCTGCTTTAGACTCTCATGCAAATAAGTTACAGCAAAATATATTTTTTGAATTGAGTCGATTCAGTTCGATATAATTATTAATTCTATATATCATTGTACCGGTACCTTGGAATTTAGTTAGTTTTAATTCTCGTTCAATTTCAGACAGAAAACATTGTCTTCATCATAGAAACGCTAATTACAAAGATCAAATACCACAATGTAACACAGTCTTTTAAAAAAAATTTCATCGTGTTGGACAAAGCGAGGCACTTGTGAATAATTTAGGTCACGACAAGTGGCATACAATTATAAACTTTTTATTTATAAACTGTTCCTAATAGGAACGATATTCTTTTTAGTATTTTTCTGGTGAAAATTTATGTTTTTAATTATGAATAATTTATTTAAATCTAGCATAAGTTGATCAATATAACACGTAGGCTTTCTATCGTCTTGGACTTCACACAGTTCGGAGTTTACTAGCTTGCAGTTTCAGACCTGCATATTATACGAAGTGAAAGTAATAACTGCAAGTCTGGTTTACCATCATCATCATGAACCGTACTTCACTAGGAAGCATATGGAAATATATTACGGAAGCTTTTTAAAATACATTTCTTTGCACATTTTGTTCTCATTTACACATTTAGTGGTTGCATTCGGCACATTTAGTGGTCGCCGAATTACAATAACATATTATTGTATGTGCAATAGTATTGCAAACCTCATGGATAATTTTTTAATTAATTAAATAATTAGAAAAATACTAAGATCCATTTTATGTTTCCCAAACCTTCGCCGTAAATCGAACGCAGGTGTTTTGTGTTAAAAGGAAAGCGTGTTAACACTTGAACCACTTCTGTTATTTGGATTTAATAATTGTTCATATTATATAATCATGTAGTATAGTTGTAATTCCATTTTGAAAACATTTTTCGTTAATCGATTCCACCAGTATACGAAACGAGAAAAGAAGGAATTGGTATAAATAGATGTTTCCACATATGAGACCTCTAAGGTATGCTTATAAGAATGCCAAGATTGGCTTGTGGCTCGTGAAGATCTACGTAATGGAGGCATTAAGTGATTAATTTCTTTAGAGCATAGCCTAGTATAATGTAAATGATGCAACAACTCTTGTATGATCGGCTTCAACACGCCTATGAACTCTGTCGACAAAATTTAGATGTTTCTGGTATACTGCAACCCATAAATTGGGGTAGAATTCGTGGATTGGTCGTATAAATTCTTTATACATCGTAGTTATTTCAGATGGAGACAAAAATTTGACTACAACGTACGAAGCCAAGTCGTTGGGACTCTAATTTCGCCACAGAACAAATGTGATCATGCCATTTTCGTTTGTGGTTTATATTAGTACGAAATAGTTAAGTGCAGGTGAGTTTAATAATGCTAGTCTGGAAAACTTTTCAAAACAGGAGCTATAGAGTGAGGTTTTATAGGACAAAACTAGAATTAAATGTCATAAGGTTCAGTATACACCAGTTCCGATTGATTCAAGATCTAGATTTTAGTCCAGAATTGATTTAAGATCCAAGGATTGAACCATTTTTCTACGAGTATAATCAGCAGTTAGACTAGATGGCTGTTTCTTCTTTTCTTCTTCATTCTCTTAATATATGAATGTTAGATAGAACTTCGGAAGAGCTATATATTGGGTTTGTGGTGCTAGATAACAAACCGTTAAAAAAGATCAGAAAAAGGGGTGGCGAAAGAACCGAACCCTGATTAATGCAGGCTTGAATTGAGAAATTATCCGAAACAACACCAACTACTAAGAGATCTCTAGAATAAAAAGACTAAAATAAAATTAATTTGTTGATAAGAGCCGATGCCAAACTCTATCAAACGCCTTGGATGCATCAAGGGAAACGTTATGAGACTCACCAAAGTCATGAATTGCTACACCCTATTTCTCCGTGAGGACTGGATTAGGTGCAGTGATGAAGATATTATCAATTGTGTCTTTAAGAGAATTAAACGCGTCCAATGGGGTGATTATGGTGGTAAGGATAACTACGGTGTAAATAACACAAATAGATGTCATGTTTATTTGCGATGACTTTGAGACAGATAAAGCAGAATACAGAAATTCTAGCTACTAGCTTTGTATGTTTAAAATCCTTGTGTATATATGTATATCATTACAACACGGTGTTTAGAGCTCCGGAGAATGATTTTTACAGCCGAATCGTACATTATTGATATTTGAAACTTGTGTTTCACCTAGCTCAAGTAAATGAGGTTTGTTTTTGTTGAGATCGTATTGGATGCCAAGAAAGTTTTTTGAGATACCAAGGATGTTAATGATATCGATTACGAAGTTGGAGAACGAAGTTGGAGAACGAAGCTAAATAATGGCTAAATAAACAGATTAATAGGAGAAATAACAAATACCAAAACCAGAAGGAAGAAATAGAGTAACACAACAAAGGCCACAAAGATTCGTTTGTGGAGAAAATAAAAGGTACTTCAAAAAAATTGAGGTTGGGGATGTGTACAATTATTTCTCAACAAGTGTACAAGCATTTCTCAACGTTTTGGATCATAACCAGTAGAGATGGGCAAAACTGCTACTTTTCAGTCACTGTTACAAACTGTTACTGCTACTTTCAAATCACTGTGAAAAATAACAGCGACTTTAGTAACAGGTGTGATTTTTAAAAAATAAAGAAAAAAGTCCAAAGTCAAGTATGTAATATTATCAAATAACGTTTTTGTATGTATTAAATATCTTTAAAGAAAATAAAGTTCATTCAATGTATTTTTAATTTGATTATTCTATTAATTCAAATATAAACTAATTCAAATGCAATTTTTTCCTTTCAAATAAAAAAATACGAACAAAAACAAAAAATCACTGCTACTTAAATATCAATGTTTTTAGTGATATCAAAGAAATCACAGCGATTTTTTTATTTTCCTGTTCCTTGTTCGTATTTTTATTTTAAAAGAAAAAAATACTAAAGTAGCAGGTAGCAGTCTAAATCACAGCGACCAAATAATAGGAACTGTTACTTTTAGAAATCACAGTGATTTTATTTTTCTGTTCTTTTCTTATTCGTATTTTTATTTTAAAAGAAAAAAATACTAAAGTAGCAGGTAGCAGTCTAAATCACAGCGACCAAATAATAGGAACTGTTACTTTTAGAAATCACAGTGATTTTATTTTCCTGTTCTTTTCTTGTTCGTATTTTTATTTTAAAAGAAAAAAATACTAAAGTAGCAGTCTGAATCACAGCGACCAAATAATAGGAACTGTTACTTTTAGAAATCAAAGTGATTTTATTTTCCTGTTCTTGTTGTATTTTTACTTTAAAACACTTTACTTTACTTTTAGTTTCAAAAATTCACAGCGAACAAAATAATAGGAGCTGCTACTTTAAATATTTAGTAACAGGCAGTGATTGCTACTTTTGAGTAACAGTGAAAAAGTAGCTGCTACCTAAATATCGTCACATCTCTAATAACCAGTCTAACTGGGCAAACAAAAATGTCCGTCTGTATGCCATTGAAATGTTTTAGGGAAAATTGAAAACGACAGATATTTCAGTCTTCATCAATCACTATACCAAACCCTTCGGCCTTCCCACAGACCAAAGTTTTTAATATATCGGAGTAGGAGGTTTTAAGTCCATATTTTATAAATACTTTGAGATTGTTTATCGAAATTTACGATATTTAATGAAATCTTCGGGTTTGCATTAGATTTATTCGGGTTTATGTTTTGTAGTAGTTGGCAACCCAACCCTATTCTAATATAAATGTCCATGCAAAATTACATTTGTCTGCAGGTTAACAGAACAATATTTTAATTTAAGTTTTCAGCGTTTTTTATAATAAATAAGGTACTTTTTGTCGACTTTGTCGGTGTTTTTGGATGCCAACGTTTCGGTAGCGGCTTTTGCTCTTTATATATTAAGGCAAAATTAACAAAACTGCAGTCAAATTCTGTAACTGTGAAGCGGTGAAGTGATAAAAATTTCTTCGTTTCTTTTCATTAAAAAACTTATCATTTCACCGCTTCACAATTACAGAATTTGGCTGCTGGTGCTGGACAGAGCAAAGAAACAATTTTCATTTTCTTTCACTTTCAAAACGACAGCATCTAAAAAAAGCACCAAAAGTGCTTAAAATTTAATTATTATTCTGTTAACTTGTAAACAAAGATAATGTTACATGGACATCTATATTAGAATTAAAACTATGTTTATAACTTTTAATTACCATATTAATGTACATAAACATTAGCTGCATTTCATGAAACAGTGTGATCCGGATCCGCTTAAGTTTTACATGTAAACTGAGATCCAAAAACAAAGTTGGATCTCATTTTACATGTAAAACTTATGCGAATCCGGATCACACGGTTTCATGAAATACAGCTAATGTCTTTTATATAAACAGAAATATCCATTCAAATAAAATCTAGAATATAAATTGGTTTAGTGCCCATCTCAATTAGTTGGAGATTGTCGTCCAAACTCGTAGATCAGTAGAGTATGGAAAACAGTAAAATATGTGTTCGTAGAGCAAACTTCAAACTAAACAATATACACTAGAATTGAAAATTGAATAAAAACAACAATGTCTAACTTATGTAGATCTGATAAATGATGATGAAATTTCAACGTCAAATAGCATCGCTTCATATAGAAGAGAAATGGAGTTTTACTCTCACAAAAGTTGAACATATTCGAATTTCAAAATATTTGAATTGCATAATTCAAATTACTTTTTCCTTAGTTACTTGGGCTTAATTACTAAAACTATTAATTGATGGACGAAAAGGTTATCGAGGTTTATATCGATAAATTAATTATTTGCTCACATATTCTCCTACTATTTCCCTGAATTTGCATTATATATAAAACTAGTTGATGAATAACGATGGAAAAGTTTTTTAATTAATATAAAAATGTGTATATGTATTTTAAAAAAATGTTTAAAAAAATGGAAAAAATGGAAAAATGACGGAAAAAATGGAAAAAAATGGAAAGAACCAAAAAAAATGGAAAAAATGGAAAAAATGGATTCAGCGGGAGCCCTGCAATGGCTTGAGTTTTTGCAGTGTTGAGTTTTAGGCCAATTTCTGATGCCCAGCATTCGATTCTCCCAAGATCGTCATTCATAGCTTTCACGCAATTAGAAACAGAAACTACATCCAAATTGCTTGAGAGGTAGATCTGAATATCGTCTGCATATAGATGGAAATTACAATTTAATATGTTTTCGCTAATATCGGCAACATACATGCAGAACAGTAGAGGACCCAAAATGGACTCTTGGGGTACACCTGAACTGATCAAGATGTCGTTAGATAAATTGTCGTCAATTTTTACTTTTTGAGTCCTGTGCGAGAGATACGATAAAATCATTAAAGCAGCAGGCCTAGAAAAGCGAAACTTTCTGATTAGTTTGTCGCAAATTACATCATGTTTGATTGTATCAAATGCCTTCGAGAAATCAAGAAGGCACAGTATGGTCAGCCTCCTTGAATCCATGTTTCGTCTGATATCATCACATATTTTCAATAAGGCTGTAGATGTTCCATGTAACTTTCTATAACCGGACTGGAATTGGCAAAACAGAGAATTTTCTTCGAGGAAGCTGGTCATCTGCGCACTCAAGATCTTTTCAAAAGCCTTTGACAGTGAAGATAACATACTTATTGGTCTGAAATCGGCGATGTCACTGGGAATTTTAGTTTTGGGGATCGGCAGATCATGGAGTTACTCCACTGCAAAGGGAACTCGGAGCTAGAGAGGATGAAATTGAAAAAGTGCAATAGAAAATTAGCTACAAAAGGAAAGATGAGTTTAACAAATTTGATATTGATTTTGTCAAGTCCTGTAGCATTAGATTTGACTGCAGAAATGGAATTTCACAGTTCGTCTAATGTAATATTTTTAAATGAGAAAAGATTTGTGTTGTCATCAAAAGAATAGTTGGATATGTCGAAAGTGTCGGCGTTATTTGGTTTGTTGAAATTGCTGGCAAAGTAGTTATTTAGTTGGTTGGGTGTGAAAGGGATCTGTGCCCTTACCCATTGTGCCAAATACCCATCGTACAATAAATCTAATTTAATGCATTGATTTTTTTGGAAAAATGTTGCTTTTGAATAAAAATTATTACAAATTTAAAGATAAAAATTATTTTTTTCTCTTTGAAAAAAAGATTGTTATAAATTAAAGGCTCGTATATGTAAGAAGAAAAATTAAGATAAAATCGCTTTCCTAAGATCAATTTCTACATACTTAGGCTCGTTGGAATCGTAAACTAATTAGCTTTTAATAAAAACATCAAAATTATGGATGCAAGCCATGATGGATAGAAAACGTTTATGCAAATTTTCATACGATATTGCATTGGACGATCCTTTTATTAAAAAATCAAAATATAAAGACTCTCTCTCTCTCTCTCTCTGGCGTTTACGTTCCATGGAGTGATTTTGCCGGCTCAGCTTCCAATCATCTCGTTCCATGACCATTTGACCCCAGTTTCGACATCCTATATCACGAAGGTCTTGGATGATATCACGCCAGCGTTATCTAGGTCTTCCTCTTCGACGAACACCAGCTGGTTGTTATTGGGACGCTTTTTTAATCATTCTATCTAATGGTGCCCTTTCTACATGACTAAACCATCTAATCCGGTTGGATTTAATGAATCCGATTACATCGCAGCCTCCAAGAAGCTGTCTGATTTTATAATTTATTCGGATTCTATACTGATTTTCAGCAACTTTACATGGACCATAAATTGTTCGTATGACTTTCCTCTCGAATGAAGTCAGTGTCCAGCTTTCGCTTCCAAAGGTAAGCACAGGTCGGATTAATGCTTTGTAAAGTGTGAGTTTGCACGACTGCAAAAGATGTTTGGATCGCAAAAGTTTTGAGTATGCGTAGAAAACTCTGTATGCGGCTGAGACACGGGCTTTAATATCTGCCTGCATGTCATTTGACGACGTTATTACAGACCCGAGGCATTTGAAGTTTTCTACACGTTTAACTTCATAGTCGCCAGTATTCAGATTGGAGGGAGGTATATTCCTGGATGTTGTTAAAAGTTTAGTCTTGCCGGTGTTAATGCATAATCCAAGTCGTTTAGTATTTCTTTCAAGCTGAGAGAGACAATTCTTAATATCGCTTGGTCTACGTCCGAGAAGCGCAATATCATCTGCATAGCCAAGAATTTGACTAGATTTATTAAATATACAGTTTTTTGTCTCAATGCAGCTTTTTCTTATCGCGTACTAAAGAGCCAAATTAAGTAGTACGGGGCGAGTGCATCACCTTGTCGAACACCTGATGTTATATCGAAAGAGTCAGAAACTGACCCTTCGATTACTATTCTACAATTTGATCCCGATGTTAGGAGTTTGCACAGAGAAACAAATTTCGCTGGAATACCAAGGCATATGAGTGCAGACCAGAGGTTGTCGCGGATGATGCTATCATATGCTTGCTTGAAATCAACGTAGAGCTGGTGAATGCTGATGTTGTACTCCCAACATTTTTCCAGAATCATCCTTAAGGTAAAACATTGATCTGTGGTTGAACGATTGGGACGAAAACCACACTGATAGTCGCCGATGATAGATTCGGCGAACGGAATGAGTCGAGCGAGTACGACATTAGCTAGTATGTATTTTATATGCAGTGTTCAACAGTACGATTCCACGATAATTCGCACATTTTAGGCGGTCACCTTTTTTAGGTAGCGGAACAATGAGAGCTGTTTTCCATTCAGCAGGTAGTTGGTCCCAGATTGCAATAATCAGATCACATATACGTGAGACCAGAGCTGCTCCTCCATTCTTAAATAGTTCTGCAGGGATTCCATCGATACCTGGTGATTTGCCATTTTTTAATTTTTTGATGGCAGCTTCCACTTCTTCTATTGTTGGGTAAGGGACAAAAATCTCCTCACTTGACGGAGCAATTGCTCTAATAGGATGAGCTTCATTCGTCCTATTCAGTAGGTCTTGAAAGTGGGATCGCCATACTTCCAGCACATCACGTTCACTTGTTGTAAGCTCGTTGTTTCTATTTTTGATGGCTGTAGATCTTGGGTGGAAATCTTTTGTCAGATTCCCTGCATTGGCAAAACACTCTTTCGAATTTCCATTAGCCGCATGTTGGTTGATGTTGATGTTTTCGATACTCTTCATGTGTTCGCGTTTCTTTTTCTGTAGGAGCTTTGCTGAGGCTTTTCTGGCACATAGATAATCAGTTTGGGAGCATCGGGTGTTTCTTGTTAACCATTTTTCTCGCAGTTTTTGTTTGTGCTCAATGCTTTCGCGGCACTCGTCATCAAACCATTCATTACGTGATTTCGGTGGTCGTTTTCCGATTGTAGTTTGTGCTGCGGATATGATGGTTGATTGAAGCGTTTGCCATTCTTCTTGTATGTTTAATAGCATCTCAGACGGGATGTCATGCTCTTCTATGCTTTGCGTTACAATTTCCTGATATTTATTCAGTGTTTGCAGGTGTTTAAATGCTTCGACATTCCAGCGCACGGTCTTTTTTGCTTGCCTATTAAATGTAGATGATAATTTGCACTTATACTTAAAGATGACAAGCATATGAACAGTGCCCATATCAGCACCTCTGTATGATCGAACGTCAGTTACACTTGTAGAGTGTCTCTTAGAAATCATGACGTGATCGATTTGATTTTCAGTTCTTCCATCGTTTGATTTCCACGTTGCTTTGTGGATTCTCTTATGAGGAAAGAAAGTGCAAGAAATTACTAGATCATACATCATAGCCAGTTCAGCTACGCGAAAGCCGTTATTGTTACTAGTATGATGCAAGCTGTTAGGGCCGACATGTGTTTTAAGTTCTGCACTTCTACCAATTTGGGCATTGAAGTCACCTACCACGATTTTTATATCGTGCCGCGGGACTTCTTCGAGTTCTAGAAAGAACAGGTCTTTAATGTCATCTGCTTTGTCTTCAGTAGGTGCATGAACATTGAAGATCGTTACATTAAATTTTTGCGTACGGATTCTCATTGTGCATATCCGCATATTAATTGGGCAAAAGTCGATAACATGTTAATTCGCGCGACGATGTATAAGAAAGCCAACTCCAAATTCTCCTCCGTTTTCATGACCGCAATAGTAGAGTGAATCCCTTGGCTGTTTCGTGGATTCCACTCCCTGGCCATCTTAGTTCTTGTAACGCCACTATATCTAGTGTATAGCTATCGATTTGGTTTGTAAGTTTTAGTAGGTCTCCTGGTCTTCTAAGGCTTAGCACGTTCCAGGTTCCCATTTTTAAATCGTAGTCCGGGTACAGATTCTGAGGTCGTTCTAATAATGAATCAGAGATAATCCGAGGCCTGTGTACAGAATTCATGACAAGTAATTTTTTACGGAAATGGGGTGTTGGCCCTTCGCCCAACCCAAATTTTTGTGAGTGGGTTCGTTCTGCATCTTAAGGTCACCAGAAACAACCTTTTTACATGTTTATATAGCGAGCCGCTTGATCCAAAACAGACGCCCGCTACAAACCGCCCCTAACATGGAGAACAGACGCTTGAGTTGCATTGGTTTTGTGGCGCCAATGACTCGCCATGGTGCAGAATCATTGAGTATAAGCAGTATTTACTCTGCCCCTCTCAACTACACCAACCTAATTCTGTTAGCGTTACCCAGGTAGCACGGCGTGGACGTAGAATTTCGGATTTCACTACCCCAAAATATAAAGACGCAAATGTTTATTCTACTATCAGTAAGTGAATTTGCAAATTAACAGTGGACGTTATATCAAAAGACATACAGATACACATAAAAACGTTGATATAAGCCGCCAGCTCTAGTACCCTAAAAAAGTTTTTTAAACCATTAGAAATGGGAAAAACTGAAAGAACTATTGCTCTTGCAGAACCCCTTTTCTTCTTTCATACCACAACCAAAGCTTTCGATCGATGGATTGCACATCTAAACTAATTCAATCATTATTCGATAACATATATACATGTGCCAGAACAAAATCAGAAGCAATAATTAAACAATTTTAATGGATCATGTACTGAACCAACTAAAACTATATTTGTCTGTTGCAAATTTTGTCACGGTTTATACAGATGCATCGAATCATATAAGGAAATAAAAATATTTTCGATTCTATTTCGATATTTTAGAGAGCATGACGGAGTAAAGGTTAGATTGTTTGAATTTTCTTCTTTACCTGAGGAGCGGAATAAATGTCAGTATATTCTTAAAAAATTTGAAAAATTTAACCTTGACAAAAACTTAGTTGCAGTTTGCGCTGACAACATGAATAACAATTTATTGGTGTCACGTGAAAAAATTTTTTAAGCAAGCTTAACTCGAATTTGAACCAGAATGTATTGAGTATTGGATTCGGAGACCATGCTCTAAATAAAACAATAAGAACTGTTGCTGATTTAATTCCAATTGATGTAAATGGCAGGGTTAAAAATATTTATGGTTATTTTACTGTACGGGTGGAGACGTTGAAGGAGTTCTGCGATAAAAGTAATGTCGTATATAACAAACTTCTTAGAAACAGTGAATCTCGCTGGCTGGCATTGTTGCCAGGACTAGAAGGAATTTTGAAAATGTACGAACCACTGAAATCATATTTCCTAACGGTTGAGAAATGTCCAATTAGAATAAAAGAATTTTTTGAAAAATTAAATAGTAAACAAATAGTAAAGTATTAAATAGTAAATTTTTGCACGATCTAACTATAGCACGTTTTGACCGTCCCACGTTTTCGCAATAGAAATTTTTACTTAGTATTTTTAAGACTATTTGCATTTTGTCCCACATTTTAGCGATTTGGTTCTGGTCACTTTATATTAGCTAAGACTAAATATATTTAATTCATTTGCATTTAACGCATTTGCGACTGGTTTTAAAATTTGATAAACGTCCTTTTTTATTAAGTCCACGTTGAGCATCTGTTAAAAAATGTGGGATGCCCCCTAGTACTACATAATTATGATTATGATAATAATATAATTATTTCGCAATATATAATTTATATAATTTATTTATTTATTTATTTCGCAACTCCTATTTCACGATGTACCGGAGAATGGGGCTACAGATGAGTAATTCTCTTCAAGATCAATTTTAATAGCAAGTTAAAACAAACTAATTTCAAATACTGATTCAGATGTTTATACTGACACACTAATAAATAATGAGGCACGATTACTTGAACTTAGGTGCAAGTGGATTTTTTTTATTATTTTTATCGTAAATTAGTAAAATTTATAGTTCTTTTCGGTTGTACCGAACAAATTTCAGTACAGTTCTAACACCGAATTATTTTTTTTGTATTGAAATTCATTCCAAAAGAAGGAAGTCTATCCCCGTTTTCAAAATAGCGATTTTTTTTAGATAAATAGAAAGATTAGGTCCTCTGCATCCTTATTCTGCAAAAAAAAATTTGCGGAAATGAAAGGATCAAAAGTTATTAAGGATCAAACTTGCAATTTTACCTTGGTCACCCCTTTGATTATTTTTTAGTTTTTTATAATAAATATTAAAAATTGATTTTTTTTAGATAAATAGAAAAATTAGGTCCTCTGCATCCAAACAAAAACTCGGGGGGGGGAGGGGAGTAGCGGAGGTCAAAAGTTATAAAGGATCAAACTTTCAATTTTACCTTGGTCCCCCTTTTGGTTTATTTTTAATTTTTTTTATTTTTTTTTTATTTTTATTTATCAAAAGTTATAAAGGATCAAACAATTTTACCTTGGTCCCCCTTTGGTTTTTTAGACTTTGAATTCAATTTTTAAATTTTTTTTTGACTCAATTCTGCAATCTTGCACAATTTCGATCAGAGATAGCACCAACCCCCCCCCCTCGCGCGTCGCCCCCGCCGGCGTTTTTCCGCGTTCCCTGCGCCGCGGACGCGCGAGGGGGGCGCGTGGGATGGGTCGCGTTGGGGGGGGGGGTGTCGGTGCTATCTCTGATCGAAATTGTGCAAGATTGCAGAATTGAGTCAAAAAAAATTTAAAAATTAAATTCAAAGTCTAGAAAACCAAAGGGGGGACCAAGGTAAAATTGAAAGTTTGATCCTTTATAACTTTTGACCCCCTCATATCCGCAAATTTTTTTTTTCATAATTAGGATGCAGAGGACCTAACCTTTCTATTTATCTGAAAAAAAAACGCAAATCTATTTGGGGGGATAAACTAGGATAATGCCCTATTTTTGATCGAAGGTCTGCAAGGTCACAGAAGCGAATCAAATAAAATCAATATAAAAACGAATAATTATATAAACCTGTTCACCCTGTTTATAACTTTTGACCCCCCTCATTTCTGCAAATCTTTTTTTCATAATTAGGATGCAGAGGACCTAATCTTTCTATTTATCTAAAAAAAACAATTTGTTTAATATTTATTATAAAAAACTAAAAAATAATCAAAGGGGGGACCAAGGTAAAATTGAAAGTTTGATCCTTTATAACTTTTGATCCTTTCATTTCCGCAAATTTTTTTTTTCATAATTAGGATGCAGACGACCTAATCTTTTAATTTATCTTTAAAAAAATCAACTTTTTATTAACGGGGATAAAATAGGATTGTACCGGTTTTATTCGCTTCAGTGAGTGATTCTATGTCAAATAAAAAAAAAATCTCGGCGCCTAAGTTAAGTAGAAGTAATATCCCCAATAATGAAATATAATTTAAACAATTTACTCAGCAAAAAATTATCGTAAACAGCAATCACATTTCAGTATTCTATCCTTATATATATATTAAGAAAATCAATAATCACAATATTCACTAAATTATTTTCACATAATTATATTTCACTTTCGCAGTTTATTTGAAATTTGTATATTCCTATTGGCATTTAGATATTTTCACTGAAAGAAAAACAATAATAAATATAATATATACTAAAACCTACTGTTTTCTTTAAAATAAAATATAAAAGTAACTAAAAGCAAAAGAACCAATCATTGCAAACGCATGCGTTGAAAAATCACTAAAAGTACAAACCGTTTTTGTTCTATCTCTTTTTTTACATAACATTTCTTGCACAATATTAAATTATCCATCCCATTCTTTTTTTTTATAAATCACAAAAAAATCAATAAGCATGAACGAAGCAAACATACTATACGAAAAATTTAACCGATGTGTCACCACAGTGGAAAAATCGCATATCTTTTTTGTATTTTCTAATAACAAAATACAGAAGTATTCGCCAGAGTTCTAATCATGTTAATTTTTATATCAAAAAGATGTATTTTGATTTAAATATATTAAATTGACTAAATTGATTGATACAAATCACAAAACTATATAAGTAAACATGGATAAAAGAGAATAAATGAACAGCCATCTTTGAAAATAAAATAACTGACGGATCCAAATTCTAAATGATTTATTTAGTTTTCGATTATATTAAACTGTTGATCCTATGAAATTATGTACTTACATATATTAATTAAACACTCGAGTTTTTAAATTAATAAAAAATTATCAAAAACTTTTAACGACAAAAGACAATACACAACCACTAATGTTTGCGCAAAAATGAATTTTTGATATTCGAAGAAAAAATGACAGGAGATGAATTAATGAAAATGAATAAAAAATGAATTAAAGTGCCATCTCGTGTTAAACATTTCTGGTACTAATTATAAAAAACCGAACGTTTTTTTACAATATCTGTCAAAACAAAAACTAATACGGACTGAATTTAAAAGTTTTCATACGTTTGAAGGTAAAATCTGTTGTTAATTTAATTTACAAAATGTCGATGAATAAATTTATGCATCCAAGAAATATATACAAAGTTCCACCTGATTTTACAGAGCTGGCTATACATTATTCAGAATTTCGCGAAATATCACAACTTGTACGTTATCTTTTCATTCTTAGAATAAGTATAGTTTTCTCAAATAAAACATTTATTTAAATTTATTTTAGAATCTCAATGGCCGAGTTACCGTTGATTTTAAAAATCCGGAGACAATACGAGTTTTGACTAAAGTATTGTTGAAAAAAGATTTTAATCTGGATGTGCATTTACCAACAAATCGATTGGTACCAACACTACCTCTACGATTAAATTATCTACTTTGGATTGAGGACGTTTTAAAGTTCTTTAAATTGGAAAATATTGTCGGGGTAGATATTGGTAAGATTTTAGAAAGTATGATAATTTAAATGCAAGAAAATTCTCTTAAAGACGATATAATGGCAAAGTGGTTTAACTTTAAACTATTCACTAAAGAATTTTACTTATTCAGGTTGTGGAGCATCGTGTATCTATCCACTCCTTGCAGTAACTTTATATAAATGGAAAATGTATGCCTTAGAAACAAATAAGGAAAGTTACGATGTGGCAGTAGACAATTTAACAAGAAATAACTTTACCGCTCTAATCACAGTAATAAAACAAGAAAATGAGGATCCAATATTTCAAAACATTCCTGAGCACGGAGCCACATTTTCTATGTGTAATCCACCATTTTATAATTTAGATGATTTAAGTTATAAAACAAAACCTTTAAACAATCGAACGGGAAATCGTAAACCACCCAAAAACGGTCAAACTGGAAATTCAAATGAATTATTTGTCGAAGGTGGAGAAATCAATTTTATAACGAAAATAATAAATGAGAGCAAAACTATAAGAGATAAAATAAAAATTTACACAACCATGTTGGGACATAAGCATAGCTTACAAAAAATTATAAGTTTGTTCAGATCAAACGGAATTAATAATTTTATAAAAACTGAATTTTGTCAAGGTAACACAACAAGATGGGGTATCGCATGGTCATTCGTTGAAGATAAGTATTACTTACGTAGTTTTATTCAACAAAATATAATTTGTTCAACAGCACCCAAAAAGTATACACCGTTAATCTATGAAATAATGAATTTTGAATTGAATGTTGTGGAAGGTAAACTGAAATTTATTTTTATAGATCTATTAAAATTAACCATTAAATTACTGGAATGTAAAATATATACCAAAACTTGGGAAATTGTTGCGAACGAAAATACATGGTCACATCAAAGGCGAAAAAGAAGACAGACGATGAGAAAGCCCACTTCGATAATTGAAAATGAAATAAACTTAGAAACTGATAAAATATTGAATGGAAATGATTGTGAGGTTGTAAGCAAGCGTATAAAACGAGATGATAACAACAGCAATGAGAGTTCTGTTGTCCTAAAAGCTCTTGTTACTCTAACAAGCAAAGAGGAGGATGGGAATAAAATAATAGTATTAGAAATTGGTTATTTAGATGGTCATTCTGGAAAAGATGGTGTGCACCAGATAATGCAATTTATTATGAACAAATTTAAAGAAAATCAGGAAAAAGAATAAAGAATTGAAATTTTAATATTTTTTGTGTTTTTTGTCTTCATCTTTCTTTGCTAGATAAAATTTATGTAACATATTTTCAATCTCTTGTTACTTTGCGCAAATAACTTTAATGAAAAAAATAGAGCAAATGAAGTTTATTCATGATTAAAATTTTACTCTAGTCCACCAGGCTGAAATATATTATATTGTAATAAACTTCGTCCAGAATGGGTTAATTTAATTTACTAATAAATAACCAATACATTCTGCATTCATGAATTAAAAAAAAGGAGTTACCTAATACATTTTGCATAAATTAAATTTGAGTTTGCTAATACAAATGTTTACATTTATGCAAGTATGAATGAAAATAGGTGTGGCCTATTCAAGATGTACATATTACGTAATATTGATTTCTAGAAACTACAGTGAGTTACCAGACGTTTTTGCTTAATTGTTTTTGAATATAAATAAGCGAACAAAATATCAGATAGTCAGTTTTAATTTTGCAATTAAAAGTGTTTACAAATATTCGCAAGTATAAGGAATAATCGGTGGTACTTGAGCCTGGGTACTAATAGTGAAAGAATTTGAACTTAGTGGAATAGTAAATACAGATTTTACGGTTCCGAATATTATTGATTCAAATTGTGGAAAAGCTGTAAAGTTTATCGTGCATAAATTGGAGACCCTGGAATTTATTGTAATTAAAATCGGAAGTTGCTGTAGCTGGTTGATAAATATAGTTTAAGAATTTGTTAATTAAAGATCTGTCTTTTTACTGTCGTATTTGCTCAATAATCGAAAAGAACCAACGAAGAGTCGGTACAATATTATAGACACAGAGTAACAGTTACATATAAAAAAACTTAGTTTTTTTATTTTTTTGCATAAAGTATGTACAAGAAATTGAAATTATGTTATTTGAAAACTTACGAAATGCCAACGGCAAACATAGTTAATTATAACATTTATCTACTTGAAATAATTTTGTTCAACGCTTGATGGTGTTTTTTATTTTAATTTAATTTACATTAGTTTTCCATCTACAATTATTGTAATTTAAAATCAACAAACAAATTTATTACTACAAACAAAAATTGAATTATGCTATTTACCAAAAATTTTCATTTAACATACCCTGTTGGGGTTCTATACGACCATCTTTATACAATTTTAACAAAAACCCTTCTAAACGTGATTTTGGTCCACCTTTATCAATTTCATTTAACTTAATAAAATATTTTTCATGAATGAATGTTAATAGTTTTATAAATTGTTTTCCATAAACTGCATGCATAGTGAAACCAGTAATTTGTAAGAATTCTAAAATTAATGTAGCACTAATGTCAGGCAAAGGATTTAAATTTAATAAGCTTGTTAGCCATTTCCAACCGTTATCTATACAATGTGGATGAATTGAATTGGATTCGGCCCGGCGTAATTTTGTTATGAAGATTGTTGAATATAATCGTACAAGGCCGGTTAAGCGTTTTAAGTACATATCTTGCGTTTCCAAATTTCCATCAACGTATCGGTAACCAATGCTTCTAAAAAAATTAAGAAAACTTTTGATTAAACAATGCATATTAAAATTTAATAATTTTCCTGACTTTAAATAATCTTCGGTTGATTGATTCTGTATTTGTGGAACAAAGTAAGGAACTAAATATGGACACTCAATGTATAAATGAGCCAAAAATAATTTTCCTAAATCTGGAAACTTTTGCCACAGTGCCACAATAACTGCGGCTAATGGATATGCTGCTTTCGGATTACTTGAAATAAGGGAGTCAGCTTGGTTCTGGTAACGAATAAAAAATTTAGTTTCAGTTATTATTTTAAGACTACACACTTACCACAAATTTTTTAGCTAATAATAGTGTACAAAATTGCTGTCCTAGTGGATGACTACTTGCTGAAACCGGCACATCACCAACTCTAACGACATTCCCTGAGAGGAGGATGGATAATTTTTCAAATTTATCAAACAAATGTTGTGAACTGACAGCGGAAATTGCATTTACTGGTATATTTATAGCTTTTTGACAATCAAAACGATATTTTTTTAAATTTTCATCTTTTAACAAAGGATTAATTGCTTCTGTGTATTTATCTAATAAAGCCTTCAGTTCTATATAAATTTCCAATCGATCTTTAGCTACAAACTCTGAAAATAAATCACTTGAGTTTGAGTTAGCAACTACAGTTGTAAGAAAAGATACATTTGGCTTTGATGAGTCTACTTGATCCCTTTGAAGTTTTATAGCTTCTCTTTCCTTTTCCAATTGCTTTTGTTTCACACCATGTTCATCCTTTTGTTTATTAATTAATTTAACATATTCAGTATCAAAATTTGTATTAATTTGTTCCATTTCTCGAGAGAAATTTTCAGCAATTTGAACTTCATGTTTTGTAATATTTGTTCTAGCTCCCAGGATCTTAAAAAATTGATCACGATTGTTAATTAACTCTTTAAATTGATTAGAAAGTAAATCAATTGCCTTGTTTTGCTCCTTTTCTGTTATCTTTTGTAAAAAATGGTGATGGAACTTATTTAAATTATCTAAGTGTGACTTAATTTCTTTTAAATTATTTTCAGTTTCTATTTTTAAATTGGTTTCCTTTAACTTATCAGTTTTTTTTTTATTTTCTAATTTTATTGCTTCATCTAGCTGGCGCTCTCGTTGTAATTTTAACTCCAATTCGTTTAATACTACTTCTTCACTTTCATTTAATTTAATTTTTAATTTATTTCTATATTCATTTATGCTATCTTTCAGCTTTTGGGTTCGAATTTTGTCTTCATTTTCATAACGAGCTTGTCTTTGAACTATGGCTATGTTTACGTTTGATACGCGTTTTTTTTCAAAATCGTTGAAAAGGCAACGGAAAGATACAGCTTTTAAGTCATTTACATCAACTGTGCGTTTTTCTGGTGATATATGATTTATTGTTTTGTCGTTTTTTATTGTAATTGGCCTATCATTTACAGACATTAATTTTGTGTCTAAAACTATATTATCCATTATGAAATTTATATTTTCAGTTTTCTATGTATTGGCCTCTAGATTGTTTGTATTATTGTAGCTATTAAAACTATTAATGGTCATGAATTTAAACTACGATATACAATTTTTATTTCCTGCAATAGAAATATTATTACTTAAACATCGTACAAAGTAGTTAAATTATGTTATAGTACCATTATTTTCAGCTATATTTCAGAATTTATGATAATTTTGAAATAAATAGAAAGCAGATCGAATGAATTGAATTTGACAGTCAATATATACTTGATATTATATATAATTTCGTGCTGCCTCCTTAAAATATCAGAGCGCCCTACCAAATAACGTGTGAACCATGGTATAACGAATATAAGGTATTCTTGACAGCTAATCGAAAATTTTGTGTGACGTCATCCGGCGTAAATATAAAGAAACAAAAATGTTTTAATTTGAAAATTAGAGAAAACATAATTTTTACGTTATGGTTTTCCTTATTTTTTTCATTAACAATTTGTTTATTAAGTTTTCTAACTCTAAAGAACATTTTACAGGGTAGGAAATTCGACGTCCACGCCATGCTGCAGGGGTAATGCAGACAGAATTAGGTTGGTGTATCGGAGACAAGCAGAGAAAAACTGCTTAGTCTATTACGCTACATCACGGCGAATTGGCGCCTTAAAACTTCTTATAACCTTAACATCATAACAGAACCATTAACGAAAATTTGGGTTGGGACTGAGGTTAATACCATCACTCCGAAAAAAAGCTTTGTTAAATTTGATAACCAAAAAAAGAATACCAGACACTAATAAAACAACAGAAGTTTTACCTGGACGTGAGAAAGAACCAAACTACCGAATCGTGTGCAGCTCATGATGCTTTAATAAGCCTAGAAACACAGGCTGAGAGGCATAGGATGGATATCATTTCTCTGCAAGAAATTAGACAACCAATAATCGGAAAACAAAACTCGAATAGTCACTCTTTATGCAGTAGTGGTCATTCTTCTCGAAATGAATTTAGTACTGATTTCCTTGTTGGTGCACGCATACAAGAAGCCGTCTTGACATTCATCCTGGTCAATGAGAGGATTTGCTACTTAGGGGTACGCGGTACATAAAACAATATTTCTCTTATTGCCTTGCATGCACCTATTGAAGCTAAGACCGTCCATATTTTCTACATAGCACTGGAGGAGGTTATGAAATCAACACTAACAATTATAATGGTGAGAGAATGACTGAGTTTGCATTATCAAATAATTTGAGAATTGCCAGTACTTTCTTTTCGCATCGATCGATTCATAAGCAGACTTATGTTTTTAAACCGAATGGAAACTCTTGAAGTCAAATTGATCAAGTACTAGCAATAGCACGTTTCTTTTCGAGCGATTTGGATGTGCGTTCCTTTAGATGTGCAAATATTGGAAGTAACCACTTCCTTGTATGTTCTAAGATAAGGTTAGAGTAATTAAAAGTTTGTCTTTTAAAGTCCAATCATTTTCAGTGAAGTGTGAGGAACAAACTATCTTATAATAAATACGAACATTTTCTTTTTCCACATGATTCTATCCACTACAAATTTATTTATTTTTCTGGAAATTAAAAAACCTTATGTTTTGAGTATGATTTTTCACATTTGTTGAAAACTTTTGCAGGTTTTAACGTAGTTCGGCATTTAAATTTGTATATGTTTTAATAGTAAAACAAATACTAAAGTTCATTAATTAATGAATGAATTAATTTCAATCATTTCATTAACTAATAAATTAACTTATAAATCATACTAAATATATTTTTAATTTAAAAACAATAGCTTTTCTCATTGATAATAACAACAAACGTATTATATAAAACTCTGAATGACGTCAATCAAAATCAAAATGGCATCGCTGTCACTCTAGTGA